>PVJH01006219.1:0-103840 GCA_004026705.1 Nesogale talazaci
AGAAGCGAGGTAGGGCTCATTCTGGCCAGAGTTTTTAGTGGGAGAAAGTGACGCTCTTTGGTTCCATATAGTTTCCAGTCTTGAAAACGCTGTAAGTTTGCTCTGAGTTGCCATCAGCCGGAGAGCAGTGGGTTTGTTTTTAGGTTTGGGGTCTTGTTTGGTTGGGGCATGGCAGCCTTCACTGTGCCATAGCCCAGGAGCATTGTCACTACCTGAAGTTCCTCTATCGGGAAGATTCTTCTTAAAGCGGGCACAGTGACCCAGGTGTTGCGTGAATATTGGGGAGACTGTTCCCTGCACTTATGGCAACCCGTGGAGGAGATTGCCTGGCAGAGGACATGTAGGCCCTCTTTGACTTGCTCAAGTCACGTGTCTTGACTGGGATGAAAGGTCATCTTTTAAAATTTACATAAAGATGTACTTGTTTCCTGGGGCTGCTATAAAGAAACACCACAAACTGGGTGGCTTAGGAAGCAAATTTATTGTCTTACAGTTCTGGATACTGTTCATTCAAATTCAGGATATCTGGAGCCCTAATAGTATAGTAGGTTACATGTTTTGCTGCTAACCACAAGGTCAGCGGTTTGAAACCATCAGCCATTCTTCCAGAGAAAGATGAAACTTTCTACTCCTGTGAAGGACTGCTGTCTCAAAAACCACAGTGGCAGTTCTACCCTGTCCTATAGGATTGCTTTGAGGCCAAATCAATTTGATGGCAGGCCTGAGTTTGGTTTTGCTAGGCTGTCCATGTAGGGAGGGTCTTTTCATAGCTCTTGTCACTGCTGGTCGCTCTAGGCTTTCCTTGCCTTGTAGATATATCTTTCCAAAGCCATTTTTCTTCTGTCTTTTTTTCTGTAGGAGATCCCTACACCAAACTGTGGTAGCTACATAATCTATTGTCAATTTGAGACTTATGAGTGAAGGGGTGGAGTTTACCTGTCAATCAGGTCACAGCTTGATGACCTCATCTGGAAGTGCTAAGGAGATAAATAGCTCGCTGAAGGTGGGACACTCACTCACTGCCTGAAAGACTCTCTACTGACTAAGATATCGAAGACACATGGATGAATGCTGATGGCAGCGAGAGCCCTGGACCTTTAAGGCCCACAGGGAGACCCACCAACACTGGGATGTTTCCAACATCATTGGATCTAAAGACTATCCACCCACTGACCTGTAATCTTCCTGCATTCAGCTTTATTGCATGCATTTTGCGAATCTGAAGAGGACTTTATTGATTGATGTCAGAGATATGAGCTCATATCAGACTCATGGACTTGATCTGGGTTGGAATGTTTTCTCATTATTCAATTGTTCTTGCATATAAAACTCTTTCTTATACACACATGAGCATCTCTATAAATCTGTTTCTCTAGTCTACCCAGACTAATACACAAACCAAACCACATTCACTGCCATTGAGTTAAATGAGTCTCGTAGTGACTCTACGGCATAGAGTAGAACCACTCCCATGGGGATCTGATACCGTAACCCTTGAAGAATGTAGAAAGCCTCATCTTTCTCTCAAGGGTTGGTTGGTGGTTTTGAACTTCTGAACTTGTGGTTAGCAACCCAATGTTTAACCCCTGTATGGTCTATGCTTGTCTACTAACCTAGCATTTGGGGATTCAAATTTGTAAACTACTTTTATCAAGATGACAATCAAGAAAGCTCTTTGGTTCTAATCTGTAACACAATTCCAACCGAAGAGTTGGCGGTGACTCAAAGAAAATTGGTTTTATTGAATCTTCCTATCTTTTTTGTCTCCTCCCTTCTTTTGTGAGGCCAGCACTCAGATTTTATTAGGACCACCCTACTATGATATGACTATATGCTAATTTAATTGTTTGCAACTCCAAAGACCCTCTCCAGACAAAATCACATTTACAAGTATTTCAATATATATACATATATATACACACATATATACCTACATATACATATGTATGTGTGTGTGTGTGTGTGTGTGTGTGTGTGTATGTGTGTGTATTTGGTGGGGACAACACATAGTCCCAGATAAGCAACACATATGCTAATGGCAGCCATTTCCTGTAGTTAAACTTCACACATGATATTTCCAGCAAATCATGTTTCTAGCAACTTAGTGATTCAGAGGGATATTGGCTATTGCACTCCTCAATATCAGTTGAGGAAGGAAAGAGCACAAATTTAACTAAGTAACTTGGCGGTCATCTCAATTTCTCAGAGTCAGAGGAGAAGGTATTGAGTGCTGAGCATCAATAGAATGCTCTTGCCATCGTACCTCTCACCAGCACCTCACTAGCACCACATTCTGTCATGGGAATTCCCAGGCACAAGCCCGTGACACAGAGGACTTGCCAGGTTTACAAAGGTAGAATGAGGAAACACTTTTTCATTCAGCAGCTTTTAGTGAAAGCACATCTTTCTTAGAAATGAGTGCATGGTCTTTTTTTTTTTTTTTTTGGTGCCTGTGTATGAAGTCCTAGCTGAACATCTGACCCAGTCATTTTCAATCCAACCCCAACCCTTTTTCAGCAACTTCAGATTTTATTTTCTACACAGGGTGGGGCTGAGGTTTTGTGAGCCGGGAGGAGTTAGTTGGATTGGAATACATTAATGAAAATAATCTGGGCCTTTCCCCTTCCCAACTTGGCCAGCTGCACTGGTCTGAAATTCCACATTCCATTGTTCATCTAAGAAAACAGAACTGGTGCTATTTAGCATTAAGAATTGTCCACATAGACTTGTTACAGGGAATTTACAAAACAGATGGATTGACTGCTTACTGGGTTTCTTCCAGTTCAAGAGGAAAGTATTATTTCTGAAGGTCAACAGCAGTAATTCCTTTAAGGTTTCCCTATCAGTGCTCTCTTGCATTCTAGTCTTTATGATGACATGATATGCATTTCTCATTTCTTCCTTATCTATGTGCGCTTCCTTCCTTCCTTTCTTTCATTTTGCATTCCAGCCAAAGTGGTAAATTCTTGGATCTCCCTCTTCATTTCTTCCGTTAGGAACTGCCCTAATTTGTCATTGTCTTAGGTTTCAGTGGTGGGTTGTTGGCAGTCATTTTACACAAGGTGATGCACAGTACTTTCCTGATCACAGATGATTAGAAAATGGATGTGCACTTCACACAAAATAGGCTCTGGGAACTTGGAACTGAGCCAATGAGAATCTCAATTTTTCTTTGGGCTGTTGGCTCTGAATGGCGTACCCTTGGAAGAGAATGAGAGCCACACTATCTATAACCAGATGGGGAGCAGAGGAAGCCAATGAAAGTAGAAGAACAAAGAAAATTTTAGAGAGAGAGGAGGAGAGAGGAGAGAAACCATGAAGATAGAGAACTGTTTCTGGTTCCAATCTATTTGAGACCTATACATTCATTTTTCTGTGGTGTTTCAGGATATGTCTGTATTGTGTGTATGTGTTATACAATGCTCATACTACCTCATATTGACTTCTACAAGATGTAACTAAGAGTCCTTTTTGATACTCCAGCCAAATGGTTCTCAAAATGTGGTCCCTGGACCAGCATCATTTTTTTGTAATGGAGAACATAGTAGGATGTGCACATATCTATGCTCCTTCTAAGACCTGCTGAATCAGATAATCTGTGTTTTTGTAATCCCATTAGCATCTAAAAGTTTGTGGACTACTGGCCATCTCATGTGGTGGGTGGGTAGAGCAATAACTTAGAATCAGATGAGCTGGGTAATGACGCCTGAGTCCATGAACCATTGGTGTGACTGGGGGAAAGTTCTATTACCTCTTGGCCATTCTATGATTCTTCTCTATAAAGTAGAGAAAGACAATTTATCAGATATGAGAAAAGAGCATACCTTGGGGCCTTTAACAACATTACCTTCATTCTTTGCTCTATAGACCCTGTTCTGACATAGAATGAGAAGAATCTTTGACTCAGTTTTATCATGTTAGAAAAAAACTTTTTTTTGGTGAGACAACCCATCCTTTAACCAGAATATGTGATTTTTCAGAGTACATACTTTATCCGTGCACCCAACCCTTAACACCAGCACCAAGTTCCCCCAGGATACCACTTGGTGGTTGGAAATAAAACTCAAACCAAAAGAATACCAAACTCACTGCTGTAGAATTGATTCTGACCCATAATGTCTTCATAGGACAGAATAGAACTGCTCCAGAGGTTTTCCAAATCTGCAAATCTTTACAGAAAGAGATTGCCATATCTTTCTCCTTCTGTGCAGCTGGTGAGTTGAAACCAGTGGTTTTCATCCTGTGGGTTGCCACCCCTTTGGGGGTCAAACAACCCTTTCACAGGGGTCAGCTGATTTATAACCATAGCAAAATGACAGCTATGAAATAGCAATAAAAATAATTTTAGGTTGGGGGATCACCACCACATGAGGAACTGTATTAAAGGGTCATGGCATTAGGAAGGTTGAGAACCACTGGTTTAAACCTTTTGGTTAGCAGCCAAACACTTGTCCACTGAGTCATTAGAGAAATTTTGTTTCTAGATGCCATCAAGTCAGCTTCTATCCATAGCAACCCTATGTATAACTGAAGGAAACATTACATGATCCTGCGCCTTATTCTTATGCCTAAACTCATTGATGCAGTCACTGTGTCAATCCATCTTATCAAGGGCCTTCTTCTCTTTTATCTCTCCAAACCCCCCACTTTAACAATCATGATATTCTTCTCCAGGGACTCTCCTGGCAATATGTCCAATCTTGAAATGAAGTCTTGGCATCCTTGTCTCTGAGGAGCACTCTAACATTATTTCTTCCAACACAGATCTGTCTCTCCACAATACTTTCAATATTCTCCTTTAGCACCAAAATTCAAATGCATCAATCCTACTACGATATTCCTTATTCAGCGTCCAACTTTCCCATGCATATGAGGCAATAGAAAATGTCAAGACTTCCATTAGACACACCTTAGTTTTCAAAGTAACTTCCTGTGACTTAACAGCAATGGCTACAAGAAAAAAAGAAAATGTACCAAAGTTGATTACGGTCATTATTGTATAACCATTCTTAATATGCCTAGACAATTGATTTGTGTGTTATTCTAGTTATATCTCACTAAAACTGTACAAGGAAATAAAGAAACAAAGACCGCAAAGCAGCATCCTTGTTTTCAACACTAAACAGCTAAAGAGGTCTTTCAACAGCTAAAGAGGTCTTGTGCACTAGATTTATCCAAATGCAATATATCTTTTGATCTCTTCTTTGGTGCTTTGATTGTGAATCCAAGTAAGACAAAATCCTTGACAACTTCAACCTTTTCTCCATTTAGCTTGATGCTACCTATTATTCCAGTTGTGAGAATTTTTGTCTTCCTTAAATTGAGTTGTAATCCATACTGGAGGCTACAATGAAACTCAATTCATTGCAAGTCTGCTGAGTTTCACTGACCAGATCTTTGACTGTGTGGGGGAAAGTATAGTCTACACCAGTCTACAGAAGGACAGGAAGACAACTAAGTTATCTGAGAGAAGAAAAAATATGTAATCTCGTTCATTATTTCATCCATTCATATGTTAATCTATTCATTCACCTATTTACTCATTTACCAAATCATTCATTAATCTATCCATATACTCATTCACTTATTCATGGACTCATTCATTCATTCACTCATCTAATACTCATAGAGCTACTTTTCCATCTATGCATCATGCTAAATAAAGGGCTTAAACATAAGACCCATGGGCTTCACTTGTTCTTAACCAATACTTGACAGACAACAGCATAAGCAAGGACCAGGAGGTAGGAAGTGGTAGAGCCAGGGAGGGGTCATTTTTGGGAGAATTACCTTGTGGAAGCATTAAGACACTGATTTGATGTTGGTAACAGAATGAAGACGTTACAAGACAACATCTGCTTTGACTTCAACAGCATACCATTCTGTAATTAACTGCAGTGGATGTTTTTGCAAGGACCTCCCAGTTCTTTGGGTCCCATTTGAGCTGACCCCAGATGGATAGCTCTACAAAAGGTGGATTTATTGGCCAAACACAATTCATGCTGTCCCTGTTCTATGAGCGTTGGGCTAGTTAGGTTTTATTTATTTATTTTTTTAAAAACCTAATTGTGGTTGTACCTACTTGACAGCTTGAATCAGTCCAACTCCAAGTGCACTCCTTCTGGTATCCAGAAAGTCTGAATATCTTCTAGATGAATTATATAATGTCAATGGAGCTTCTGGTAACAGACAGTCCCCAACTTATGATGCACACATATGGGAGTAATGATAAGCACTCAATAGCTTTTTTCTGTGTACTTATCACTGGTAATATAGTGTCTCAGCTTGTTAATTGCTAATGTTATCATTCTCTTAGGTTCACTTGAAGGTGTTTGAAGATGAGTTACATAAAGTTTCTGGTAAAAAAAAAGGTAATGATATATCTAATGAAAAGAAGAAGGAGGCAAAGGACAAGGTGAAGGAGGAGACAAAGAAGAAGGAATGGAAGAAGAAAATGAGTACTTGACTTCCTTCAGAATCAAACTAGGAGGGAGTTGTGGGAACGGAATCCATTGTAAACTTGTATGTGGAAGAGAAGCTAAAAAGCATCGAAACTGTCCCATAGACAGCTTTTCAGAAAATTTACACAGTGGGATGTTTCCACTGACACATCCTTTATGAAAGTCTGGAGCCAACATTTCCGATTCAAAAAAGATGCGAATGGTTTGGGAGAGAGCACAGCTCATCAGGGGTTGAATGCTGAGCCTGCCTCATGCTTGAAGGCTGGTTTGTTTGCGTCAAACTGGTTTAATGAGAGTCAAATTGTGTCTTTCTTACTCCCAGACATTCTATAAGAAGATCAAAAACAATGACAAACATGTAAAATAGGGTTGATAATGCTTGATCTTTGTCACTTCTCTGGAAGAGTAGTTACTAGTCTTTATTAGAATTTCATTCCTTTAGCCAATGATGAAGTGAGGCTCATTTCCCCAAAGTGCCTGGGCTTGTTCTTAAAACCTACATTTCTGACTCTAGATTTCATGCTCATTCCACAGGATCAGGCTATTCTCAAAGGAAATCATTGTTCCAGTACAGAGGATTGTTAAGAACTTCCTGGGAGTGCTTGGAAACTATAGAAACAAGATCATCCTCAGAAAGTTGACGATTAAGAAGGCACACACGGCTTATTACTCAGATAGGCAAAGTCCCCAGGGAGACCTTGAGACACATGATCTTAGCCTAACTATGTGTCAAACATATATTTAAAGAGAGAAGGGGAGCAGAGGAGAAGGGTTTTAGCAGTCTAGCAAAACCTTTTTGTTTTTTAGCAAATGTTTAGCAGTTGTTGATGCAGCGTGCAGAGTGCTAGGGCCTGCATGAATAAAACAACAACTAGTTGCCAAAGAGTCAGTTTCTACTCATGGGAACCCCATGTGTGCTAGTAGAATGGTACCCCACAGAATTTTCCAGTGCTGGTATTCTGGAAGTAGAGTGCCAGGCTTTTCCAGGGACATAACTCTTGGGAGGATTTCAAGCTTCAAACTTTCAATTATGAGTTGAGCATATTGTGTTAGTCTAGGTAGACTAGAGAAACAAAATTGATAAGCTCTCCTATTTTATAAGAAAAAGTTTTATGTAAAGGGTGTTTGTACATTAAGAATCCCAATCCAGTCCAGTGCAAGTCCATAAATCCAACATTAGCCCATATGTCTGATTGATATGGGTTATTGATCTACAAAGTTCTCCTCAAACTCACAAAACACACGCAATGACGCTGAATGCAAGAGGAAAACTGAGTCAGTGAGCATGTAAGCATCTCACTGCTGGCAGAGGTCTCTACATTGCTTCTCCAGCACTGAGGGCTACATCAGGGTAGCTCCATTTGCCTTCTTCTCAGGAATGTCTCATAGGAAGTGAGCCTTGCCAGCTGAGGAAGGGAACTAGCTAAGGCAGCTGCAAGTGGTCTGACCATCAGAAAGCTAGAGACCAGACAGGAGAGGCTCACTGAGCTTTTTACCTTTATGCCCCTTCAATTGTGTCTATTGGCCAGGTTGGCACAATAACCTAAACTATCACACATATTAACTATTTGCATAAGTGCTGGGACTTCAAACCACTCATAAAGCTTCCCTGGTTGCTATTGGATAGTTCATTCATCTAATTCCTCTGGCTGTGATGCACTCTTTACCCATGATTGTCAGAGTCAGATGGGACATCTCAAACAGAACCACTCAAGAGAGGAGATGGCCTAATCAAGCCAAGGTGAACATTTCAGTTCCCTACGCCATCCTTATTCACTTTATATGCTGATCAAATAATCTGAGGAACCGAAGAAGGAGACAGTATCTGAATTTGAGGAAGGCTTATTAATAGCCTAGAGTACCCAGATGACATTGTCATGCTTGCTGAAAGAAAGGAGGACTTGAAGCACTTGCTGTACAGATTGCAACTCAATGGGAAAAAGTCTAAACTCTGCACAACCGGAACAATGATAATGCCATGATAAACAGAAAAGATTGAAGTTGTCAGCTATATTTTAATTTGGATCCACAATTAATGCTCATGGTAGCACCTGCTAAGAATGAAATGTATTGCATTGGGGAGATCTGCTACACAACACTACTTCAAGGTATTGAAGAACAAGAACGTTCCTTGAAGAAGTAAGGGATGCCTGACTTGAGTCATGATATTTTCAATTGCCTCATATGCTTATGGTAGCTAGATATTGAATAAGGAAAAGTGAAGAAGAATTATGTATTTAAATTACGCTGCTGGAAAAGAATATTTAACACATAATGGACTGTCAGAAGAACAAACCAATCTGTCTTGGGAGACGTATAGCCAGAAGGCTCCTCAGCAGTGAGAATGATGAGACTTTGACTCATTCACATTGGGCATGCTATCAGGAGAGACCAGTCCCTGGAAGAGGACATCATACATGGTCAAGTGGAAGTCACGGGAAAAGTGGAAGACCAAAACAAGATGAATTGATACAATGGCTACAACAATTGGTCCAAACAAAGCCATGGTGACAATGGTGCGTGATAGGACAGTGTTGCATTTTGTGCTTAGCAACACTATAAGTCAGAATCAACTCGATGGCATCTAACGATACAATAGTGGTTTTTACCTCTTACTATACGGTAGTAACACAGGAGAAATATAGCCTCTGGGTTAGGGGATATAAGTGTTCAAAACAACCTAGAAGGATCAGCTCTTGGGGGCTCACAACATCATGTTCGTGAGCCCATGCAACCGACAAACTAAAGTCTGAGAAAATTCAGAGGAGAAATGAGTAAGCGCTCTTCTATTGGAAAATGATTCTTTTTACTCGTCTTCCCCTCACAGAGCATTTTCTTGCCTGTCAGGAACAAGCTTGTGTCCCTGAATCAGGACCCACTGCTACCCTATATACTTGCTCTTATTCTTACTGTTGGCTGGTAGTTACACTATGTTCAGGCGTGTGTTAATTCCCTCCCCAAATCACCTGTAACTACCTGATTAAGCAAAGGCTTCCCTTAGTAACTGGAGGAAGGTAGAGGTGAGTCTTCTGTCTACAATTCTAGTACTCAATTTTGGAGGGAAGACTATTTGTACATAAGAAACTTTAATAGATTTCCATTAGTTTTCCATGTTCCTCTAATGCACCAGCCAACGTACAAATGAAAGCCTGTCTTTTTTTTTATCTCACAATTAGCCAATGAAAATGAACTTAGAATACATGGAATCTCTTGAGAACACTAAAGCTAATTGACACAATGTAGCTCACAAAGACAACATTTAACATCCTACTTTGGTAAGCAACGACTGCGGTCTTAACATCTCATGCACAGTCATCTAAAGTCCAACTCTCATCTTTCCCTGTCCAGAAGAAACAAGAGCAACAAAAATCAAAAGACCTATGGAAACATGTATTCCAGTGGATGAACGGTCCACACAAACATCAATCCCCACAACTTTGAGATCAGAGAAATTAAATGGTACTCAGCTACAACTAAACACTGCTCTGAAGACATTACATTATAAAGTCCTGGATAGAGTGGAACAAAGATGTGGAACAGAATTAAAATTGAGAAACCAGACGTTTTGTGTGGATAGAGAATGATGAGGCTTCCTTGATTATGGCTTTTAGTCAACTAAAAGAACTGATATCACTGCTGTGTTCGGAAAATCAATCACATAAGAACAAAAGGACAGCATTTACCCAAGGATAAGGGGTAGGAAAGATGGAGGAATGGTAACAGGAAACAACACTAGGAGGATGTGGGATAAGCATTGAGTGGATTGAAATGGATAAATTGAAAAAGATACAAAAAATTGTTGACTATAAAACGGATGATTTCATTGCTTTGTAAACCAATTAAATCACAACAATTAAAAAAATAAATTGCTAAAAAAAGGAGTAACAAAAAAAGCTGCCTCAAAAAGTTGAATTATTTGCTATACCCTACAGAGCTAGGTACGTGACAGAAAGTCAATTCAGCCCCGGAGGGACAACTTGCAAGAAAGACTAAGAGTGAAGTTTCAAATACATGAAGTTATATAGCACACGGCAAACTGTTCTTCTAGATGACTTTTGCTCATTGTGCCAAATCTATTCTTGAGAAGGTCTTTAAATACAGTTACTATATACTCAATTTAACCTAACTGCCTCTGCTATAACTGACTTTACATTGGTCTCTGTCTGAGAGCAAAGAAAACACATATGCATGGGTTATGGGCAGAGGGGATTAAACCTTAGGCTGAATCCATATAGAGTTCTTGCAAATGAATTGTGGGCTTACACGATCATCCATAGCTTTATGCAAACCAGGTGTTCATAATTTAAACTATCATTCCCCCCTTTGGGTTTGGATTTCATTATTTACAATCCTTAGGTCACACAGACTTGTGTGCTTCTTCCATGTGGACTTTATTGATACCACACTTAGTTGACTACATGTTTTAAGATAAGATTTTTAAGATCCCAGACTCTATTCTTTCTGCTCGGTGGGTACCATCCGGTTCTGCACACTGCTTTAGCACCCATAGCTTCCGTGACCTCTCTTCATGAGCGTGAGTGTTTAGTAGAGTCGTGTCATAAGATGTGATCGTTCTTACTTTTCTTTGTCTTCCACCCTTTGAATTTTTTTTCTTTCACCTCTTTCACTTTATCATTATTTCCAGTTGCTTTAACTTTTCTACATTCAAGAATATGTTTCAGAATCTCTTCTGACACCAGCTTTTATTTCCTCCTGTCTTCTTAATGACCTTTTGTTTTCTTCATGTGTGATATTTTTGATGTTATCCCCTAATGCCTTTGGTCTATTATCATTAGTGTTTTAGTGTTCAGTGTGTAAACTTTGCTGTAGAGATGCTTTTTAAGTTCTTATTTTGTCCCTCATGGACTTGCTTTCGTTTTCTTCAATTTATGAGCTATTTGCTAGTCTTTTCCATAGTCAACCCTTGACCTTGTTTTGACTGATGATGTTGGTCTCTTTCTACAGATGTAGTTGATTTGATTTCTATATATTACATCTCATGAGGTTCATTTTTCTTTAAAAGGATATTTGCAATAAATAAATCAGTGTTCTTACAATGTTCTATCATGCAATCTCAAATTCTTTTACCATGATCATGTTTTCTGGCTATTGAGTCTTCCTCTTTGTTCCAATGTTTGCACGTCAACCACCACAATCATTTTGCATTTTGACTGCATGTTGGGTTTCAGACTGCAGAAGTTGGTTGTTATTAGGTGTCACTTAGAGTGACTCTACGTACAACACAACAAAATATTGCCCGATTCTGAGCCATCCTGTTACATGTTCTGTTGGAGTCCCTTATCGCAGTCATGTGTCCATCCATCTCTTGAAGAGTCTACCTCTTTTTCTTTGCCCTTCTACTTTACCCAGCTGGGTGTCCTTTTGCAGGGACTGGACTCTCCTGCCAACATGCCAAAAATATACAAGATGAAATCTTACCTCCTCGCTTCCAAGGAATATTCTGACGGTACTTCTTCCAAGACAGATCTGCTCCTTCTTTTGGCAGCCTGTAGAACTTATAATGTTCTTCTTCTTTGTTTTACTTTCAATATTCTTTACCAGCAAATTACAGACTGAATTTATTATTCAATTTTATTGATGTGACACCAGTCTTCTGTATTTGAATTCACAAGCACTAAACAGTTGAAAATACCATGAATATGTAAGAAACACCTTTTCCCCCACTATTTTAATACTATTTTAATCAATTAATTATAATTCACACACTAGAAATAAAATGCTAATGCAGTGCTTTAAATATCATTACTTGATTTTCCTCTTTCCTTTTCCTCCACACCTCTATCCACATCATGCTTTAGCAACCAGAGCACCCATGTTGATTGCCAGGTATAGTTGTGTGTACTTCAACACACACACACATCCACTCACACACACACATCTGGGGTATTTTAAAAAAACTGGATCATATTATGTACATATCTTTGTTTTGTTCACTCAACAGTATCCCTTGGAAATTCTCCAAAATTAATGCTCATTCTTTATTGTTATTTTTATTTGTTTTTAAAAATTATTTTATTGGGGGCTTGTGCAACTCTTATCACAATATGTTCATTCCTTATAATGGCTTAATATCCCTCAGTGTAGATGTTATCAAACTTTACTCAATTTTTTTCCCAATTAATTTGGCTATAATTTTATTCAACGATTTTCGTATTTATTCTGGATGAAAAATAGCTGTTTTTTAATTAAAAATAATTTTATTGGGGGCTCGTACATGATTTTCCACAATACATAAATAAACATACTATGCCAAGTGCCGTAACATGTCCACTGTTGTTATCGTTCTCCAATCATCTGTCTTTTCCCTTGAGCTCCTAGTATCGGCTTTTCCATCCCTTCCCCACTTCCCCTGTTCTCCCTTCCCCATCAACTCTCAATACTTAATAAATTATTATTGTTCTGTCATATCTTACACTGCCTAACCTCTCCCCCAACCCACTCCTTTGATGACCATCCTTCAAATAGGAGCTATGTCTATATCCTTGCAGTTGGCTCCATATCTCTACCCTACCTTCTCTCCACCTTTCCAGCAGCTCCAATCTCACCACTGGCCGGAAGGGGCTCATCCATCTTGGTTTCCCTATATCTCTAGCTCCCCTCTCTACTAGTGTACCTTCTCCAGTCCATCTGGATTTGTAAGGTAGAGTTAGGACCATGATGGTTGGGGGGAGGAAGGCTTCAGGAACTAGAGGAAACTTGTGTGCATCATCGCTGCCCAGTTGCACCTTGACTGGGCTGTCTCCTCCACGTGACTCTCCTGTAAAGGGGTGACCAATTACCCACCAGTGGGCCTTAGGTCCCCACTCTGCTCTCTCGCTATTCATGACGATATGATTCTTGTTCTTTGATGCTCAATACCTGCTCTCTTCAGCCCATCTTGATCACACAGGCTGGTGTGCTTCTTCCATGTGGGCTTTGCTGTTTCTGCACTGAATGACAACTTGTTTATCTTTAAGTCTTTGAGACTCCAGACATTCAATCATTTGGTAGCTGGGCACCATTGTTTCTTCTACTCTGTTTGCCTCTGTATCCATTTTTCTTCAGCGATATTGGGAGTCAATTGGTTCATTGATTTTGATTTTGTTCTTTGGTGCCTGATACCTGATTGTTTCAGCACCTCATGATCGCACAGGCAAGTGAGCTTCTTTTATGGTGGGCTTTGTTGCTCCTGAGCTAGATGGCTGCTTGTTTATGCTCAAGCCTTTAAGACCCCAGATGCTATATCTCTTGATAGCTGGGCACCATCAGCTTTCTTCACCATGCTTTCTTGCTCATGCTCCCACATGGAAAAATAGTTTTTAAAAATAGTTTTCAAGGTGGGCTCAGTCTCATCTTTCGACTCCATTTTCACACAGAATTTTAAAACCCTCTTGTAAATACACACTCAAATCCATTCACTGCTACTGAGTCAGTCGTGACTTACAGTGACCCTCTGTAGTAATTCTGAGTATGTAACTCTGTATGAGAATAGAGAGGCCCACCTTTCCCCCAGCAGAACATCTGGTAGGCTTGAATTACTGAGTTTACAGTTAGCAATACAATTCTCACCTAACAGCAACCTAACAGCAATGGGGATCTTTTATATATACATTAAACGAACTCATTTTCATTGAGTTAATATGGACTCATAGTGATTCTATAGGAAAGGGTAGAACTGCCCTTGCTTGATGTCAGAAACATCTTAGTCCTCAAAGTGACATCCTTGCTCTTCATCCCTAAAAGAGTTCTTATGCAGCAAATTTACTCAATGCAATGCATCGTTTGATTTCTTGACTGTTGCTTTAATGAGCATCTCACTCTAAGCAAGATAAAATTCTTCAATTTTTTCTCAGTTTATCAATGGTTCTATCAATCGGTTCATTTGTGAGGATACTGGCTTTCTTTACATGGAGTTGTAATCCATACCAAAAGCTACAATTCTTGATTTTCATCCAAATACTTTTAGTTTTTTCACTTTCATCAAGCAAGATTGACTCATCTGCATATCATTAATAAACCTTTCTCCAATTCGTATTCTGAAAATGGTGAAAGCCCTGCTTTTTGTTAATACCTCAGTGAAGCTTAGACTTCATCTTTCAGTGCTGTCAGTTCTGAACCATAATGCTATCTCTTGAAATATTTGAACACTGTCTAATTCTTTTTGCTCTAATGACTGTGGATTTCATCAATCTTCATTTGGCTTTCCATGCATCATTCAATGTTTTGCTCATGGAGTATTTTAATATTGCAACTCAGGACTTGACTTTTTTATTCAATTATTTCAGTTTTACATATGCTGAGTGTATCCTTACTGTTTGGTTTTCTAACTCTAAGTCTTTGCACATTTCACAATAATACATTACCTTGTCTTCTTGAGTTACTCTTTGACGTTTTCTGTCCATCTCTTTTACTTCATTGTTTATTCCATTTGCTTTAGCTAGTGTAAGATTAAGAAAAAAATTCAGTCTTTTCTGATATCCTCATATATATATGTCCTGTCTTTTAATAATCTTTTGCTTTCTTTTGCTTTAATAATCTTTTGCCCTTGGTGTCTTCCCACATCTTTTTTTTTTTAGAATTGTTACTTTCTTTTTTAAAAAAATAATTTTATTGGGAGCTCTTACAGCTTTTATAACATTCAATACATCATCTGTATCAAGCACATTTGCACACAGGTTGCCACATTCATTTCCAAACATTTTCCACTTGAGCCCTTGGTATAAGCTCCTCTTTCCCCCTCTCTTTATTTATTAATGAATCATTTTATTGGGGACTCATACACCTCCCCTCACAATCCACACATATATCAATTGTATGCAGGCCACATTTGCACACTTGTTGCCATCATCACCCCCGAAACATCCTTCCTCGACTTAGGACCCTAGTACCAGCTCTCCATATTTCCCTCCCCTCTCCCCTTGTCCCACGAACCCTTAATAATTTACGAATTGTTATTGCTTTTTCATATTGTACCTTGTCCAATGTGTCCCTTTACTCACTTCCCTGTTGTTCATGCCCCAGAGAGGAGGTTATATGTAGATCCCTGAAATTGATTCCCCCTTTCTACTCCACCATCCCTCCACCCTCCCAGTATCACCACCCCATCACTAATCCTAAGGGAACATCTACCCTAAATTCCCCATGTTTCCGACTCCAGTGTACATCCCCTGCTCTAGCTGGCTTTTCAGGGAGAACCGGGAGCATGATAGTGGGTGTGAGAAAGCATTTGAGAACTAGAGGAAAGTTGCATATATCATTGTTACTACATTGTACTTTAACTGGCTCATCTCTTCTCTGCAACCCCTCTGTAAGAAGATGTTGCTTCACCTATTGATGGGCTTTGGGTTCCCAATCTGTACTCCCCCCTATTTATAATGATATAATTTCAGTTTTTTGATGCCTGACATCAGATCCCGTCAACACTTCATGTCTTCCCACATCTTCTGCCTTTAGTGTTCAATGAGTTAAATGTGCTCTTGAAATGATATAAAAATTCAAGTAGCATATAGTTAAGACATGTTTTGGCTCTCATAAACTTACTTTCATTTTCTTCAATCTCAACTTGAGCTTATGCATGATGGTCTATTCCACAGTCAGCCCTTGACCTAATTTTGGATGCTGTATATTAAGCTTCTCCATGATCTCTTCCCATAGATGTAGTCAATTTGATTTTTATGTATTCCATTTGAAGAAGTACACATATAGAATTGCCTTTTGTGTGGTTGAAGAAAAATATTTGCTAGGAACAAGTCGTTGCAAAATTCTATTATGCAATCTCCACCTTCATTTCTATCATGAAGCCCATATTTTCCAACTACTGTTTCTTTCTCATTCTAACTTTTGCATTCTCATTGCCAATAATTATCAATGCCTCTTGATCAATTTCACACAGAACACATTGGTAGAATTCTTCAATTTCTTCCTCATCAGTTTTGTGGTTGGTGCGTATATTTCAATATATTTGTATTGATTGGATTCATAGGATATTATCCTATCATAGACAGTATTATACTTCAAGATATATCTTGAAATGCCCTTTTTAATGGAGAATGTGAAGCCATTCTTAGCATAATAAATCACATGATTGTCTTATTTATTTATTATTTTTTTTACTAAATCATTTTATCGGGGGTTCATACATCATTTTTCACAATACATAAACATACTGTGCCAGGCACCTTCACATGCCTGCTGCTATGATCATTCTCTAATCATCCGCCTTTTCCCTTGAGCCCCTAGTATCAGCTTTTCCATCCCTTCCCCTCTTCTCCTGCTCTTCCTTCCCACCAACCCTCAATACTTTATAAATTGTTGTTGTTCTGTCATATCTTACACTGCCCGACCTCTCTCCCAACCCACTCCCCTGATGCCCATCTTTCAAATAGGAGCTTACATGTACATCCTTGCAGTTAGTTCTATCTCTCTACTCCACCCTCTCTCCACTCTTCCAGCAGCTCCAGTCTAACCACTGGCCTGAAGGGGCTCACCCATCCTGGTTTCCTCATATGATTGTCTTATTTAAAATGGCCAATACTAGTTGGTAGAACTCTTTTAGTTTCTTTTTTATTGGCTTCCTTGTGCTCATTGTTATTCATGCGTCTTTTTCTAATTGTGGCATAAGTTTACGAAACAAAGCATTCTACCTTTCAACAATTTCATTGTTTTTATTGATACATAATATTCCATTGTATGAATGTACCAAAATTTGTTTATATATTCCTCTATAATTGGACTTAGGTTGTTTTCATGTTTTTGCTATTATTGAAATTACTCCAATAAACATAGGCATGCATGTCTGTTTGTGCGGTATGTTTTATTTCTTTAGGAAACATACCCAGTAAAGAGATTGCTGGATCATAATGGAATTATGTTTGCATCTCTTTAAGGAAGTGTCAGACTAATGTCCATAGTGTTGTATAATTCTAGTTCCACCTCCAATGTAAGAACATTCCTACCTCTCTGTATCCTATCCAACATTTATTTTCTGTTGTATTGAATTTTGCTAAGAGTGTCAGTGTGAGGTGATATCTCATTTTTGTTGGCATTTTTGTTTCTTTTACTGCTAATGAGCACAAACATTTCTTGATATAGTTATTGACTGTCCGCATGTTGTCTTTAGTAAATATCTTGTGTCTAATTTTGATGGGGTTATTTATTTTTTTCTCATTAAGATGTTTAAGTTTTCTATAGATTTTGGACATAAGCCTTTTATCTTATACATCATAGCAAAAATCTTTTTCCAACCAATGGGGTCTCTTTGAACTCTTTTAATTCAATCTTTCTTTCTTTTTTTTGTTTTTGTTTTTGTGGCATCACTGCCCTGGTGGAGTAGGAAGCCTAGTCTTGCTCTGATTCAATCTTTTTTCTTTTTTTTTTTGAGCATCACTGCTCTCCGGTGGTGGGAGTAGGAGGCCCAGCCCCACTGCTGGAATTGAACCTCCGTCCCAGTGGGCCGCAGTCCCGCGCACAACCACTACGCCACTGGGGCTCAGCCCCCCTTCTGATTCAATCTTTTGATGTGCATAAATGCCATATTTTTAGAAGTCTTTTTTTTGTTTGTTTGTTTCCTATAGTGTGGGTATTTTTCACTCTGGTCACTAGTGTATTTATGCCACTGCGTATTAGGGCTCTTAAGTTTGTTCTTATTTTTTTCAATGATGTTTTCTATGGTGCTTTATGTGGGTTTATATTTATTTCTTTGCTCTATGTTGAAATGTGAGCCATATAGCATTGTTTTGTAGGTGAGAATCTAGTATTGTTTATCATCATTTATTGAAAAAGCTATCTCTTCCCCTTTTAATGTGCCTTAGGTCTTCATAAAAATTAGGGGCAACTTTGACTTAAGAAATAATATTTGGCAGACATACATTTTACAAGCTGCTCACCTGGAAGAGATCTTGTAAGCATTTGAAGGTATTTCAGATATTTTAATTCTAATCCATTGGTCTTCAAAGTTATCATTGTACGAGTACCAGGCTGTTTTCATTACTATGGGTATATAATAGTGTTTGAGGTCTGGGAGTAAAATGCTGCCTAGTCTGTTTTTATTTATTTTTAGTGCATTTTTAATACATAAATCATTTTATTGGGAGCGCTTACAACTCTTATAATAATCCACACATAAATTGTATCAAACCCATTTGTACATATGTTGCCTTCATCATTTTCACAATATTTCATTTCAGTTTGAGCCCTTAGTATCAGCTCCTTTCCCCCCTCTCTCCTTGACTTTCCCACCCTCAAGGACTCCAGATAAATTATTATTATTATTTTCATATCTTACACCACTCGCTGTCTTGCCTCTAAGGAGCACTCTGACTATACTTCTTCTTGTTTGTTTTTTTGGCCATATATGGAGAGTCAATGTTCTTCTCCAGTACCGTAATTCAAATGCATCAACTCTTCTTCCACCTTTCTTAATCAATATTCAACTTTCACTCTCTCAATGCAAGAACACCTCATTCTAATAGCCTGGTATTCTAATAACCTGGCATTCTGTGATATTCACCTTCCTGACACAATCTCCAAAGTCAAATTGGGTGCATAAGCAAAAGTGGTGAAGAAAGCTGATGGTGCCTGGCTCTTAAAACTATAGTGTCTATACAGAGGCAAACAGAGTAGAAGAAATGATGGTACCCAACTAACAAATGATTGAATGCCTAGAATCTCAAAGACTTGAAGATAATCGAGTCACTATTCAGCGCAGAAACAGCAAAGTCCACATGCAGGAAGCACACCAGCATGCGTGATCAAGAGGGACCGAAGGGAGCAGATAACGAGCACCAAAGTACAAGAATCACATCATTACATAGGAGAAGGAGAGCAGGGTGGGGACCTAAGGCCCACTGGTGGGTAATTGGTCACTCCTTTACAGGGGAGTCACGGGGAGGAGATAGACCAGTGAAGGGGCAGCCGGGCAGTGACGATGCATACAAATTTCCTCTAGTTCCTGAAGCCTTCCTCCCCACCCCCCAACCATCATGGTCCCAACTCTACCTTGCAGATCCAGATGGACTGGAGAAGTCACACTAGCATAGAGGGGAGCTGGAGATATGGGGAAACCAGGATGGATGGGCCCCTTTGGGCCAATAGTTAGATTGGAGGTACTGGAAGGGTGGAGAGAAGGGGGGTAGAGAGATGGAACCAACAGCAAGGATATATACACAAGCTCCTATTTGAAGGACGGGTATCAAAGGAGTGGGTTGGGGGAGAGGTCGGGCAGTGTACGATATGACAGAACAATAACAATGTATAAAGTATTGAGGGATGGTGGGGAGGAGAGACCAGGGGAAGAGGGGAAGGAATGGAAAAGCCGATACTAGGGGTTTAAGGGAAAAGGTGGATGTTTGGAGAACAATAATAGAAGTGGACATGTGAGGGTGCTTGATGAGTATGCTTATTTGTATATTGTGAAAAACGATGTATGAGCCCCCAGTAAAATGATTAAAAAAAAAAACTATGGTGTCTGGGGTCTTAAAGGCTTGAAATTAAACAAGTGGCCACTTAGCAGGGAATCAGCAAAGTCCACATGGAAGAAGCACACCAGCCTGTGTGATGCTGAAGTGTCCATGGGATCAGGTCTCAGGCATCAGAAGACCTCAAACAAACAAATACATTGATGCAATGAGAAGGGTCAGAGTGAAGACCCAAAGCTCATCTGTAGACAACTAGACATTCCTTAACAGAAGACTCACAAGGAAGGAATGAGTCAGGTAGGACGCAGTATAGCACCGACAGAACACATAGCATTTCTCTAGTTCTATGCTTCTTCTCCCCCACTATCATGATTCCAGCTCGACCTTAAAAATCAGGCTAGTCCTGGGGTACAAATAAGAGAACCCAGGACAAATTTCTTAATTTATCATGCTGTTATCTTCTGGTCTTGTGAAGATGTTAGTCTTCCACACACAGAGTTGTTATTCCTACTGAAAGCTACAATCCTTGATCTTCATCAACAAGTGCTTCAATACCCACTCACTTTCAGCAATCAAGGTTATGTCATCCACATACTGCCTTCCTTCAATCTTGATACCTCATTCTTCTTTATGTAATCAAGTTTTCCTGATGATTTTCTCAGCATATAAATTCAACAAATTTGCTGAGATGATACAACCTTGCTGGGATGACTCAGACCTTTCCTGATTTTAAAACCATGCAGTATTTCCTTTTTCTGTTAGAACAGCTGCCTCTTGATCCATACACATGTTCCTCATGAGCACAATGAGGTATTCTGGAAGTTCCATTCTTCTCAAGGTTATCCATAGTTTATTATGCTCTACATGGTCCAATACTTTTCCATAGCCAATGAAACACAAGTAAACATCTTTCTAGTGTTCTCTGCTTTGAGTCAAGATCCATCAGACATGATATCCCCTTGTTTCATGTCCTCTTCTGAATCTAGTCTGTACTTCTAAGCATTTCCTGTTGTGGAAAGGAGGCATATCTAAATAAGTGTTTTAAGTCATTTACAAAGGTTTTTTGACTGTGAGTTGTGTTAAGGTTTACATAGCAGATCACTAATTTTATATCCAATGATTCATAACCATTTTGTTTCAGATCATTCATTGTTAACTTATTCTGTCATTAGTTATCCCACAATCTATGTGTACTTTCTGTTTCTATTCCTCCTTCCCCCCTAATCCTCAGAATTTGTTGTGGAATAAATGCTGTCCTTTTGATCGAAATGGCTGTTCATTCTAAAGTAGAGGTGATATTCGCTCTAGACCTGAAGGGTGACTAAGGACTATCCTCTTGGAGGTTTCTGCCAATTCTAATGACGTGGTTTCTGTTATGATTCTGAGTGCTGCTCTACATTTTTTCTCTGACTCTGTCTAGCATCTTCTGACTCAATCCATTTCAGAGAAGTTGGTAGAGGTAGATGGGCATCATTTATGTTCTTCCGCTTTCTGCATTGTGCAGGCTGATGTTCACAAGGTCCATTAGTCCACTGGACTGATTGTTTCTATTATTTTAAAATTTTTATCCCTCTTCATTCCTCCAGATGGAAAGACATCCATAGCATTTTAGCTACGGCATTTAGAGACGCGTAGAATTTTAGATGACTACTCATGAGCTTTTCGTACTCTAGTTGCTACTCTGCAACATAGTGTGTAGAACATTACCTTTTTGAACAAAGCTATGACAATTGACCTTGGTGCCCCCTGAAATACTGCTGCTGATCTCTCATGCCCTGTAATTCATTTTCTTAAGGTTTCTGGTTATTTCTAAGGCATTGTCATAACTTTGCTCCTAGTATGGACATATTTGTTGCAAAAATAAATACACACACCGATATCTTCTGTCAAATCTATAATACTCATAGATATGCTCTCATTCATCATCTTACACCTGAGTAGCCTGTGTCCATGTCAATATCTACCTGCAAATCCTACAAGGATTTATAGGATTGTGGATTGAATCATCCACATCTCTGTTACTTCTAATTCTTGCAAATCTCTTAATATCCTCCCCCGCCTCCATCATTTTTTTGCCATTGTCCTCATTATAGTTTGCTTTGCTCATGCACACACATATTTGCATGTGAAATTATAGCAATATTATGATTTTGATGTCAAAAAAATCCAAAGAGTATGGAGGTTTCTTTTCTTTCTTTTTTCCCCTTCTAGTGCTGGAGAGTCACTGAGGAGTGTATGCTGAGAACTGACGGAATAGGACTGACACATAGAAAGATCCATGTGGCTTCCGTGTCAGGCTTGCATAGAACTAGGCTGGATAGATGTGGGGAGCTACTAAGGAGGCTGAGGAGCTGCTTCCATCATAGATGGAGAGAGTTTAAACCAGGGCAGAAGACACTGCAGGAGATTGGAAAGCTCATTGCCTGGGAAAGTACATGTCGGGTTAATGAAGAATAGGGAAAATAAAGCAACTTTGATTTAAGAAATGGGATTTGCCAGATACACCTTTTCCCAAGCTAGTCTCCTGGAAAAGATGTTGAAGGCACAGCTAACCAAACAACAGCTTTCCCGGGCAAGGCCTCTGCATCAGGTGAATGGTTTGCCATATTTCCGATTCCAGGAACTGACTGGAATAACACTTATGCAATGAGTGTACACCAGGCCCACCTCCAGGAGACTGGTGGAGGGAGAACTTGGCAAGAGTGGAGTGTGCTGCAGAGTGGAAAGTCCTGCTGTTCTGCTTCAAGTGAACTTCCCTTGGATGGCAGATTGCAGAGAAAGTCAGCATAGGCCGCATGGAAGGTTGCTTGGGCCAGGAGCCATAGGTGAGGGTGGGAGAGGGTGCATCTGGGAGGGCTCAGATCACACTTTATGGCCACCTCTGTGCTAGAACAAACAGAGGTCACCATACTGTCTTTCACAGGCAGAGCAAGGGCTTCCAAGCCAAAGGAGCTTGCTCTGCCACGGGAGCACGAACTGACCTTGTATAAGTTGCATCACTTCTGGATGATGTACATTGTGCTCCCTCTGTATGGTTCTAGAATCGGAGTGAACAAAAACGGCAGTAACTGTGCCTCCCTTGTGGTCAGTACTTGGCTGTGACTGGATGAAAGGTCTTCAAGTCCCATCAGGCTCGTAGGCAGAAGGCCAGCTATTGGATCAAAGAGTACGTAAAAACTGGTAACCAGAGACATGTTATGTACTTGGGTGAGTCCAGGTGCAAAATATTTGTTTGTAAACTGAATTCATGCTTCAAAATGCAAGTGACATCAATTTGCAGCCTCAGGATATTTTTAATTTATAGGTGATGTGAGTCTTTTTTATAAAATCCATGCTGCTACTGATTATAATAATAACATGCTCTTTTCTCACAGGAGCTCTGAGAGGAAAGAGCCAATTGGCCTGTACATCCTCCACACCTCTTTGGTGTTCTTTCTCCTTTATTAAGGCACATTGTTTATTTATCCCACAGTTACATAGTGTTAAGGATAACATTCAACTTTCAAATACATTATCTCATCTGTTCCTTGGATAATCCTGGAGTTTAGATTAAGATTGGATTCAAGTTTTTGGAGTGAGGAAGCTGCCCCTCAGAGGGTATTGCTGTTTGTTTATGGTCCATCCCTCCACTAGGAATGGGTGGGCTTAGAACCCCAGCTCAGATCTCCTCACTCTTGGTCAAGTGTTCGCTATTTTGCTTAGCAATTAGTGCTCTCTAGGGACATGAGCATCCCCCCTACGCCCCCCTTTGTATTAAGACAGAAGACAAGACCTGGAAGATTTCTGTGGGACAGTGGCAGGAGGCCCGATGGATTGGACTTGGTTGTTTTGTTTTGTGATTGAATACAAGTATGCAGAATAAATATTTAGATGAGGATACTCCTTACTCTTGCTCTCCACCCTGGAAGTGTGGGAGGGGATTCTGGGTCACCACCACCGCCACCACCATTAGAATATTAATAATATGTTCTTCATGAAACAGCCTAGAGGTCCTCTTACCTAACTTATTACCCAGTTGTTGGTCACAGGCAAAGGATCCTAGCCAGTGTGAACCAGGACATTCCTTTCAGACCTCCTCCACAAGTCTTTCTGTGTTTTGAAATTCTGTCCACTAGTGACTGACCTTACTGGGTAAGACTGTCCTAGGGACCCAACTACTATATGCCTGATCTCTTCAGAACTAGGGTTCTTTTTTATCCATCAAAGTAGTACTCAATCTGAGGGGCGATCAGAGAGAAGTGGTCTTCAAACTTTGGGGACAGCGTCACTTGGAAATTGACCTGCACTTTATTTTGTGGCTAATTGTCACCATGTTGGTGCTGACTAGTGTAATGCTTTCTATAATAAGATTAAATCTTGCTGATCCAGCAGCATCTTCATAATGGTTGGCACATCGGAGATGAGGGTTGTGTCTTGTGTGTGAATTTATCCCAATTCATGGGGTTTTCCTCATTTTCACTTGACCTTCATTTAGTTGCTGTCAAATGGATACCAGCTCCTCCTGGGAACTGCATGCTTTTTCCATAGGGTTTTCAGAACGGTGGACTTTTGGAAGCAGATCATCAGGCTTGTCTTTTAAGGTACCTCTGGGTGGCTGCAAATTGGTGGCATTTCATCTAGCAGAGGAAGGCTCAACTGTTTGTTCCCCCCTGGAACTCTAGGTCCTCCACCTTACTAAACAACGCAGCCTTTCCTAGGAATTGGTCTTTCTTGATGACGTGCCCAAAGTAAGGGAGGCAGGGGCCTCTAAGGTTTGAGGGGTCATCTAAGGTGCAATTATTGGTCTTTTCCTTTCTGAGGAAAGAAGAATGATTAACATGAAAAATAACTGGAAAGCATTAGTCCCCTGGACTTACACGTCAAGACAACACTAGCCTCGATGGCCTGGAGACCAGAAGAACTGGATGGTGTCTGACTACTACCACCATCTGCTCTGAAGGTTATCGCATTAGGGTCATGGAGAGAGTGAGAGAAAAATACAGAGTGGGAGCAGAGGTCAAGATTCTCAAAGAGACCAGGCCTCTGGTTGGCTGCCAACCGGTGGAGAACACCTGAGACTTAGACGCTTCACCACCCTTCAGGTGATTTGCCAGTTTTTAGGCAGACAATGAATGGTTCTATAAAGGTGCCAAAATAATGTCTTCCCGGGAAAGTAACACAAGACTGGGTTCAATATCGTGGGCTTAATAGGTCCCAATAGTCCCACTTTTCCAAACCACCATACTGTAGATTCCAGCACCTGTGACACCAATCTCTACCTTTTCACCAAAGAATAGCCCTTATATCCTGAGGTTCTGCAGTTGACCCAGAACTCACAGCATGAAGGAAAATGGTTCACTTAATTACGAATCCTGGTAAGTCCCAAATCCACAATCCAAATGTCCAATTGTAGGATTCTTCTCATCTCCAAGGCTTCGGGAGCTGGTGCCACCCAGGTCGAATGGAGCAGAGAAAGGGACACCCGATGCAGGGTCTGAAGGAAGCAAACCCTCCATTGCTGCCTCACATCTCTTGTGGGAAGTCATACTGCACATTTCCCCAGTCGAGACCCTGGCCCTACCCTTTGTGACTTTTCTAGAGTATATTGTGGATCTTGTCTGATCATCCCAAACATATTTTTCTCTTCTGTAGTATTCAAAACGAAAGAAACTGCCTGTAAGTCAACACGCTCGCAAGTTCCATCAGTAACGATTCCCCAGGAAGCGGATGATCTCGATCTACGAACAGAAGCAGCTCCTTTACAAAAGGGAATTCTAACCCTCAGAGAGGTGGGCCCACTTTGGAATCATCAGCCGCTTGAGATCGAAGGATTAGCATTTATCCAATGACCAAGTTCGGAGAGTTAGGAAGGGGGTGGGGTGGGGCAGGAGACACAGGGAAGAAGTGGAGCAAGCAAAGGAACATTGGGGGGATGAAACATACACGTGTGGGAACTGTTGAATGTAAAACTGGAGCTCCCAATCCACAACAGAAAGGTTTCTGAAAAAGCGTCTCAGGAAAGCAGCAGTTAGACTACTCTCATTAGCCAAGAGCAATAAAATTGGGTACCTTCTAAGACAGGGTTGTTCATCCTGTTCCCAGTCCATGTATTCACCCATGCCACAGTCATTTCATAGAACCAGAAGTACTGACAAGACCATTTTCCCTGCGTGGGGGTGGGGAGACAATGAGCCGATACCAAGGGAGCAAGGAAAATGAGAATGCTTTGAGAATGGATGATGGCAACATATGTACAAATATGATCAACACAATGGATGCATGGATTGTGGTAAGAGCTGTATAAGCCCCCAATAAAATGATATAAAAAAAGTTTTCCCACTTAGTGTCAGAGGACGAATGGCCTAGCTTTGAGTTCTAGTGCTCTTGTGTCTACAGACTATGACCCCATGGTTGAGAGGAGACAGGGAAGACAGGGAAAGTGCCTTTGGAGCTGAGAGGGGAGTAGGGAGAAGGGTCGGTGTATAAGTCGCTGAAGGAAGCATTACAAAGGAGGGAACAGTGGATACAGCAGCCTTGAGATAGGGGGGAGTTTCAGGAACTGAAGGAAGAGTAGTGCAGCTGGTGCTCAGTTTGTCCCTAGAGAGTGAAGAACAGAGAGCTCCCTGATAAAGTTGGAGATGCAGAAAGGTTCAGACTTTACAAGAAATTCATTTTCCCGATTTCTGAGTAACGGGAACCTCGCTGTCTCTCACAAAATTTAACATAGTGACTAAAATATTAGATGGGCAAAAAAACCAAGGCAAACTTAGAAAACTCAAAGCTCAAACTCAGTGTCATGGAATACAAGTCTAGGACACAGTAGGTCTGAGACTGTAACTCTTTATGAGAGTAGCAAGTCCTGTTTTTCTCCTGAGAAGCAGCTGGCAGTTCTGGACTGCTGACCTTGAAGTTACTGTCACCTGTGCTCCTTCCACATCAAGAAACACTTTCCAATCCAAGATAATATTCTCATGATATTATTTCTTTGAGAACTGTGGTTTCATTTCTGGAAAAGAATCTTCAGTAAAGATAGAGAAGATACCTTAAACCCTATTTCCTTTTCAGTTTAGGCTGGCAGAAAGATGCGATCGTTTGCTCCAGTAAAGAATTATAGTCCTGGAAAACCACAAGGTTTCTACCCTTCCCTTGTAGGGTCACTTTGGGTTGGAATCAACTTGATGAAGGTTGACTGGGAAATAAATGATAATGATTACAAAAGTTACAATTTGTTTGATTTATACCTCACAAATTTATAGCTAACGAATTATGTTCATTCAGGTAGGCTAGAGAAACAAATCCAGGGAGACTCAAATGTGTATAAGAGAGAGTTTTATATAAGGAATAATTGTACATTAAGAAAGCATCCAAACCCAGCCCAGTCCAAGCCCATAAGTCCAATATTAGGCTATATATCCAATACCAATCTATAAAGTCCTTTTCAGTCTTATGAAATACATACAATGGCACTGAATGTAGGATGATTACAGGCCAGTGCATAGAAAGTCTTTGGATCCAGTGGTGTTGTAAAACATCTCAGCGCTGGCAGGGGTCTCCATGTTGGGTCTCCAGGTCCAGGGTTCCGGCTGCATCAGGGTAGGTTCATGTAGCTTCTCCTCAGAGTTGTCTCACAGGTAGTCAGCCTTGTCAGTACAGAGTCTCCAAGGAAGTGAGGAGAGAGGGAGGGTGGGAGAGAGAGAGAGAGGGAGAGAGAGAGACAGAGAGAGAGAGAGAGAGAGAGAGAGAGAGAGAGAGAGAGAGAGAGAGAGAGAGAGACTCCCTGTCTCCAAGGAGGAAGGCCAGGAATTCCCAGAATGCTCAGGGGAAGGCCATACCCACAGAGAGTCCTCAATGGGTATGACCTGATTGACAGGCTAGACTTGACCTGATTGACAGACTAGACCTCACCCTTTCACTATTAATCCTCTCATGTCCCAAATTGACACCAGATTGTGTAACTATCATAGGAATTAATTTGAATTTCGATTCAGAAACTAGTGTTTCACATATCTCATTCAACAATTAAAGATATTTTCCAGAAACATGCTACATGTCTCCCTGAGGCCACTCTAAGACCAGAGGCCTCTCTAAGCCCAGTCACATTAAGCATTACTTAATTTAATTTATTTATTATTAATCATTTTATTGGGGGCTCTCACAGATATTATAAGAATCTATAAATCAACTATATCAAGCAAACTTGCTCAGATGTTACCATCATTATTTTCTTTTTTTTATATATTTTTTGTGGGCATCACTGCCTCTGGTGGTTGTGGGCACTACCCAGCCGCCACTGGATTTGAACCACCAAGCCCGCAGGCTGCAGTTCCATACTCAACCACTTATGCCACTGGGGCTCAGCCCCATCATTATTTTCAAAACAGTTTCTTGAGTCCTTTGATATCAGTTCCAGGGGGGCCCATCCATCATTGCTGTCAGTTTCTCTCTCCTTCCTCCCCTGTCCTCTCCCCCCTTCTCATATCCTCAGAGAATCATTGTAGGTATTACTGTTCCTGAGGGTTTTGTCTATCCTGGATTCAGAGCATCAAAAGTACTTATCTGCACCAATGTACATAGCATTCCCAGCTAGCAGAACTGGAGTCATGATGTGGGGGAGGGGGGAGCATGAAAGAACTAGAGTAATGTTGTTTCATTGGTGCTATACTGTGCTCTGGCTGAATGGTCCCTGCTGTGTGGCTCTTCTGTGAGAGAATGTCCAATTATCAACAAGTGGGATTTGGGTCTCTATTCTGACCTGTTTCCCTTCACATTGAAATAATTGTTTGCTAAGTTTTTGATCCTTTGATACCTGATCCCTTCGACATCTTGTGATCACACAGGTTGGTGTGCTTCTTCCATGTTGATTTTGTCACTTCTCTGCTAGAGGGTCACTTGTATAACTTCAATCCTTTAAGATCCTAGAAGCTATGTCTTTTAATAGCTGGGGACCATCAGCCTTCTTTACTGCATTTGCTTATGCACTCACTTTGTCTTCAGTCATTGTGTTGGGAAAACCAAGCTGTACTTTAAAGGGAAGCTCTGTCAGGTTACTTTTCATGGACAGGTTCTGATTCACTGCCCTGGACCATTCTGGGTTGTTTCCCATTCTGTATTTGGCTTCCAAATTAATTGCTTCCATGAAACTTTTGGATTTACGCTTCACCCAAATTATCAGCTTTATTACCCCTGCCAAAGTGAGGTTCTCTCTCAGCCCTCAATTTTGCCCCTTTGCAGTAGGTCTTTGTCAGGGATCTTATCAACTTCTCACTGTTTTCAAGTTGATGCCAATTTATAATAAGCTTATAGGGCAGGGTAGAACTGCCCTTGTGGGTTTCTGAAATTGTAACTCTTGATGTGAATAGAAGGCCCTGCCTTTCCCCATGGAAGAGGTGATGGTTTTGAACTGCTTACCTTGCTGATCACAGCACAATGTGCAACCACTAGGAAACCAGGGCTCCAGTCATAGCAGGAAGAAAATAGGCTTCATTGTTTGAGCCAGCTGAGCTCAAAATGAAATGCTATCAATGAGTCGTTACCTCGAAGCGTCTCTTGGAGCTTCAATGGTCTCATCAGTTTAAATGCTACATTATATGGTGAGTAGAAGGAGTCGCAGTGGTGCAGTGGGTAAACACTTGGCTGCTAATTGAAAGGTCAGCAGTTTGAATCTGTCAGCTACTCCTTAGAATACAAAACCTGGCAGCTTGCTCCCTTACAGTTTGCATTCTACATTAGGAAACCCTATGGGACAACTCTCCTCTGTCCTATAAAGTCGCCAAGTGTAGCAATTGACTTTATGACCTAACAACAGGGGGCTTGATGATTTGGAGTATTTGATGGGATTGAGTACTTAAAACACTAGAAGGTGTTTGGTTCAGAGTAGCTATATATAAGTATAGATATTGTTATAGAACACTGGCATATTTTGAAAAGGATTGAAAAACGACGCTGATCTCAAATCTTAAGAAATGACCTAAGATTTCTTCCACTTCCCTCTCCCTATAGTTTCTCCTGTGTTTCTACTTGTGGGTAGGGGCCAGTGGATCTGGGCTGACTCATAGCAAGCCTCTGTACAATGGCATGGAGCACTGCCCAGTCTTGTGCCATCTTCCTAATGCCTAGGGTTAGGACTCTTGTAGACTCTGTCTTTCCATCTTGTTCAGGAAGTGCCTAGTTTCCACGGACCCTCCCCTTGACCCGGCATCCCATCCTTTTTCAGGGACCAGCCTCTCCTAAAAGTGCTGGAGAGAAAGTCTTGTCCTCCTCACTTCTAAAGAACATTCTGACCAATCTTCTTCCAAGATAGACTTGTGGCAGTCCAAGGTCGTCTCAATCTTTTTTACAAGCATCATAATCAAGGGTACCAGTCATTCTTGGGTCTTCCTTATCCTGTTTCTTTGTTCAGCTTCCTCCTACATATGAAGTGATTAAAAACATCCTGACTCGGCTCCATCCTCGGAGGGAAAGCCTTGCTGCTCAGCACTTCACAAAGGCCTGTGCAACAGATTTACTCCTTGTAAAATGTCACTTGATATTTCTGTGCTTCCCTATAACTTATGCTTATTGGAATACTAACCATGATGGAATTATATATTTATTGGTAAATAAACTTCTGAATATAGGGTTTCAATGTGCTGCTTTATGAGGGCTGTTATGACGACACTGTTTGTACCCATTGGGGTGTGTGTACACATTTATGAATTAATAAAATCAAACACTTACCATGTATGCAACAGTATTCAGGGTCCTTTCATGTGCGTTTCTTTTTAACACTCACAACCACCCATGAGATAAACTTTATTCTTTTTACTGGATAAATAAGGAAAGGATGAAAGATTTATTTAATGTTAAGCAAGAGAGTATAAGATCCAGACAGAATTCAAACTCAGATATCTCATGGTTTCATACTGGAATCTGTAAATGTAAATACACAATACAAATATATACTGAAAACATGCATAAAAATAAATATTCACTTATGCATAGATATAAATGTGTGTATACACACGAGTGCTTAAGAAATTTAGTGAAAAGTTATGGATAAAACCCTTTGTATTCCACTTTTCCATGAACTGAAGAAAAAAAACCAACATATATATATATATATATATATATTCACCTTCTGCCATTTACTCAAATGTTATTTATACTGAGACTATAAATCTTGATGGCAGAGTTAGCCTTATCTTTCTCCCTGGGTGCAGGTGGTGCTTTTAAAGTGACTACCTTGCAATTAGCCCACTGCCCAACCTATGGTGGCACCAGGGCTCTCTCCTTCTCTATGATCATCCATGTTTAGGCATAAAACATATATACACATATGTATACTTATGACAAAGACTCCTGGTGGTGTAGTAGTTATACGTTGACTTGCTAGCTGCAAGGTTTTTAGCAGTTTGAAAACATCAGCTACTCCTTGAGGGAGAGGGTCTCTCTATTCCCTGAAAGATGTGTAATCTCAAAAACCAGGTGTCATTCTAGCCTGTCCTGTAGGGTCACTATGCATTGTGATCAATTTGATAGCAGTGGTTTTAAAAAACTTGGTTTATACATAGAGCATATATGCACATATGTGTCTATAACATATTTATATGTGTTGCTATTGTAAGCTGTTGAATGGATGTGTCATAGTAACTTTATATGACAGAGTAGAACTGCCCCATAAAATGGAGGTTTTGAATCCATCTGCAGCTTCATGATTCCCTCATGAAGTGTATAGTCGCCCTCCTTGTTGTTGAAAAAGGCGTTTGCTATGAAGAAATCTTGGTGTATATATGTATCGCTTATTCCACAGCCTCTTCTGCATCGGCCTGAACTTCTGGCAGCTCCCTGTCAATGAACAGCTGCCACCATTGTTGGATGATCTTCAACAAAATTTTACTTTCATGTGCTACTCCATGATTTTGATCTACAATTTGCCCATTCTGTTGGTTCACCTTTCTTTGGAATGGGTACCACTGTGGATTCTTCCTGTCCCAGGAAGGGTACAGCACATTGTCAGGCAGTTCTCCATGGTCACACGGAATTGCTATGAGTCTAAATCTACTCAATGAGACACAACAAGGCAATCTTTTGGAGAGAAGTTCATCAGGTCTTTTCTCCCAAGTTGTTGCTATTGTGTTCAATCATTCACCTTGGCTACCATCTGAATGCTTAAGTACTGTGCCACCACGTTTTTTTTTAATGGGGTATCATAAAAGAGAGAATTTTGGAGTTATAAACTTGTCTTCAATGTTGGTTGTGAAACTTCGAGATAAAGACCATAAAATCTTCTCTGGTGGCCACCACATTTTGGAAGTTCATTGAGGAAAATCTGTGTAGTTTAGTTAAGAAAGAAAGGCTTGGGAGTAGGAAGAACAATCTTGAGAGTCTACTAGCTGGGAGCTTGAGTCTCAGGCTTCCTCATGAGCACCCCATTTGAGCCTCAGCTTCCCCTTCAGTACCAATATAGAGTTCTACTGGGGCCCCCAGGGTCCAGCTCCAATTGATCCTTGTTATCCCCACCATCATCCCCATGCTTGTCTCAGCACGGCTAAGAAGAATTCCCTTCCTGCTTCATCCTGAATGTTGCTTGTTCTTTTTTTAAAATGATAGAAATTGCCTCACCTCTAAAAGGCTTATGCTTATGGGTTCACTGAGAAGCGAAATTCCACTTTCGGACAGACTGCAGGACTCCCATTGCTGTCAGGGAGCTTTCTGGGCGTTTAATGAAGGGAGAATTTGATCCTAAGACTCCTTGTTAAGATAAAGACGTGGCTGGCTTATTAACTCTATCCAGCTGGGGCACAGACTCAAGAAGAAATAATTAAACACTCACTTCCTAAGAATGGCCAGGGCCTTAAAGAAAACCTGGCCTGGAATTTGCAGGGACGGGAAGAAGAAAAATCGTTCTCTGACAAGAATGCTTTCTTGAGATCTTAAAGCTTGCCTTTTTCTTTCAGGAAGCGATGATCCTCTATCCTTTCTAGATATCGCGAACATATGTAAAGATTTCCTTAGAATATCAAAGTTCATTCGTTCTTCAATACTTGCGATGTGCAAGGATAGAATTCGTTCCGTGGTAGAATTCTCCTCGTTCACAGGGAGATCTGGTTTTGATTCCTGACTGATAGACCTCAGATGTGGCCACCACCTGCCCATCAGCAGTCAGCAGAGGTATGTAGTCAGTATGTAGCTACCCTGCTGAAAGGTTTCAGCATCTTTCCCGTCCTTAGGACTAGGAAGAAAGGTCTGGTGATCTACTTCTAAAATCAGCCATTGAGAACCCCCATCCATTTACTAATGATACAGTGCATGGGCTCACCAACGTAAGGACAGGCTCCATGGAAGCTAGTCACAGCATCTATGTGCCCAACCCCATGTTGGATGAGGACTATTCAGAGAGTACCAGATAACTGTCTGTAGGAAGAGACTGAGGCCCAGAGAGAGGAAGGAAGGACAGCCGAGACGTAGGTCCCCTCTTTCTGCTATAAAATCTTTTCTCATGCCACGCTTCTCTTCCCTTTCTGCATCTTTCGTTGAAAATGAAGCTTAAGCATTTGAACTACTAAACTGCTCATACTCTGAAGACAGAACCAGGCGAGTCAGCTATTTCCTGGTTCTTTGTCCCCCGTCTCTGCACCTGACTTCCTGCTTGCAGCTACTCATTTTTTAAAATTAGAAAATATGAAAGAAAACCAGTTTTGAGTCTCTATTTTGATTTCAATAAAGTTTTAAATTCAAAGACCCCCATTAAAGTTAGATTCAAAATCACTGCCAGTGACTTGATACTGACTCATAGTGACCCTACAGGGCAGGGGAGAACTGCCCCTGTGAGTTTCTGAGACTCTAGCAGTTTGTGGGAGTAGAGAGCCCCATTTTTTCCCCTGCCTTGAAATTAGTAGGAATTTAGTGGTTGATTGAAATATAGAGATTAAGATGAATAAAATGACCATAACATTTATTCAAGCTCTCAGCTTGAGAACTGCTCTCACATCTATCAGTGTGTCCTTGAACTCCTAACTCTCGTAGTACAAAGTCTTATTATTTCATTTTTTTAGATGAATAATTTCAAGCCCAGAAAGAAATTCCTTAAATTCAGATAGTAGAATAGTAGATAGTAGATAGTAGCAGATAGTAGATATTAGAATGGGGATTTGAACACAGATCAGAATCAGAATGTCAATTTTGTGGTCATCCTACTATGCTACATTGCCATAAATCAATTAGAACCCCCAAATGGGATACATACCAGAGGGAAATATATTAAAGGGAATTTCAAGAGCAAAGAAAGGGTAAGGGAAAACTTTATACAAGTAGAATGACTTAAATAGACTTAAAAAGGAGAAATGTGTTCAGGATAGAAGATTGGAATTACATGTGTGTGTATGTACGTGTTCATGCCTGTGTATGTGTATACACAGATGTACACACATAATCAGCAGGTATGTGAGTGCAAATGCCAAGAAAACCCAGTTGCCATTGGGTTCCCTGAGCCATGGAGAAGTCATGTGTGTCAGAATAGAGCTGTGTTCAACAGTTCTGTAACCTTTTGTGAAATAGATCAACAGACCTCCCTGTCAAGGTATTTCTCAATAGACTTGAAATTTCACCCTTTGGGTTAGCAAGCCAATGTGTTGACTCTTTGTGGCACCCAGGGACTCCACTGTACCTTTTGAAGGAAGAAATAGCCTACATTGGGTCGTGGATTAAGAACTAAGCATTACATTGGATAAATTCCCTGCCCAAGATCTCTTTAAAGCAAGGATACTACTTCAAAAACTAAGATGCACCTGACTCATGCCATTGCATTATATGCATGTGAAAGTTGGACACTGAACAAGGAAGACTGAAGAAGAATCAATACATTTGAATGATGGTGCTGGTAGAGAATATGGATGGTACTATAGTTGCCAAAGGAAAAACAGATTTGTCTTGGGAGAAGTACAGACACAATGTTCCCTAAAAGCAAGGATGGTAAGACTGTCTCAAGTACTGGGGGCATGTTATGAGGAGAGGCTGGTTAATGGGAAAGGACATCATTATTGGTAAAGGGGAGAGGCAGTGAAAAAGAGGAAGTTCCTCAACAAGATGGGTTGACACCATGACGGCAACTCCAAGGTCACAGTATTTGGGAAGATGGTTCAAGACAGAATTTTGTTGAAACCAACTTGATGGCACCCAACCACTACATAATATATTTACAAAAAGGTGTAACCAGAATGCTGACTTGTGGAGCTGGAAAGTATTTTTATGAGCTGGGCAAGTGGGAAGGAAGGTAGAAGGCAACCTGCCTCCATTGTTAGTGTGTAGTCAGTGGAGTTCAAATCTCCCTCGCATCCTTAGCTAGCTGTGAGATTTGTGGTAAGTCACTTAAGTCAACTTGTGTCTTCTCTGAAAATGGGTGGTAGTAAGGATTAAGTGCAATTATGCATTTCAGCAACCCTATTTGTTATTAAAATGCATGTTAAAAATTCTTAAAGTATATTCACATTATGTAAAATTCAACAAAAATATTCATACTCTACCACTCATTTTTAAAATAGTGAGTATGTTGGTATGTTTCCTTTTAGAATGTTTTAGAAACTTTATCCACTACTCATACATAACTGTAATACTTTTTGGGGGTGAGGCATCACTGCCCTCTGGTGAGAGTAGGAGGCCTAGCTTCTGGAGGGCTGCTGCTGGATTTGAACTGCCAATCCAGTGGGCCGAAGTCCTGCACACAACCAGTATGCCGCGCCACCGGGGCTGAGCCCTTGTAATAACGTTTTGTACTTATATATATCTTTGTCTTTATAACTATAGTTTTAAATGGTGATGTAATATTTTATTAACTGGATATACTAGTGTTTTTCTGTATTTTACTAGTGTTCTGTATTCTTGAACATCTTGGGGCATACATAGCTGATAACACCTCTTGTGTTTCTCCATAGAGATACATCTCCTGTAGTTGTACCCTTGGATGAAATAATAACCCATTTCATGACTCTTACTTTAGACTGTCCACTTATTTTCTCCACAGAATTGAATATACTTATGCTGTTTTCAGTACTGCATGTGGCTATCAATTTAACTGCACCCTTGCTGGCCTTGGGATGATTGCCATTCCTGGTCAATCAAATGGAAAGTTGGGTTCGCTTGTTTTCATTTCATTTATTTATTTTATAGATATCAAAGTTTATTGGTAGTTACTTGGGATCAGTAATGAAAAAGCAGTGGCTGGAGGGTATGGATGATAAAAATCTACATGGATCCTGGAACGGGACACTTGCAAATGGATTCTGGTAACTGCTGTCAATAAAGCTTAAACCTGTAAATAACTGACCAGGCAAAAGTTGTGTGATAGATATATAAGGACATTTCAAAAAGTTTAGGGGCAACTTGCACGTTTTAAAAAATTTATTTGCGGTCATCACTGGGGCTGTTTCTTGCTGCTGATTTGTTTGCTGGCCTGCTCTTCCACCTGCATGGCTGGGAGCAGGGCCTTGATGAAACCTTGCAGGGCTGAGAGGGACTTGGGTTTGTTGGCAAGGGTGGATCCTGCTTTGTTCTCAAAGGTCTCCAGGTCATAGTCAAGCTGCTTGGGGATCACAGGAGAGCTGAAGTCAGGTGGCCCTTGCTGGGAGCACCAGTTGCGATGTACTCAGGCTGTGCGCTCCTACTGTTTTCACTTTAATTCGAGTCTCTTTACTTATTAGTGAGGTGGATCATTTGCCTCACACAGTATTGATGCCTATGCTTCCCCTTTATTGAGTAGTTGCTGGTGTTGTTTGCTTGTTTGCAAAGTTAATTACTTATCAGCAATAATTTGCATATTTGAACCAGTCGGGCACATGCTAGGGTGAGGAGTGGGGGCAGTTAAAAGCTAGGAACTAAGAACGTTTGTGTATAACAAACTAGGAGAAAATTGTTCTTGTTCCAAAGGACATAGGAGATTCAGGAATTTGGTTGAATACATTTAAACGGTGCATGCTGTCTGGGAAGTGATGAGTCTTTCTACCTTCTGATTAGCAGATGTTTTCTCCCTTTTGTTACACAAACTGCAGTGACTGTCTGGATCTGTGGCCTCTCCATCCCGTGGCCTCCCCCAACAACAGATGGAAAATCATCTAAGGAAAGAAATTAAGCCGTTCAAGTGATCATAGCATTTACATTGAATAAGGTGTTATAATAAAGTGACCAGATTTTAAGTGGGACACCATTGACTGGGGAGGGGGGGTGTTCTATTAAAAATTTGGTCTAAATTCCAGTTCCCCATATTTCCCCTCCACTCTTTTGCTCCCTCATGAACCCCTAATATTTTACAAATTATTATCTCTTCATATTGTACACTGTCCAATGTGTCAAAAAAAAAAAAAGAGAACTAGAGGAAAGGGGGAAACAGGAGCTTAATCCGGGGTCTTAAGTAGAAAATGTTTGGAAATGAATGTGGCAACATGTGTACAAGTGTGCTTAATACAAATGATGTATTGAATGTTATAAGAGCTGTAATAATCCCCAATAAAATCTACGTTAAAAAGAGGAGCTTATACCAAAGGGTCAAGTAGAAAATATTTGGAAATGAATATGGCAACATGTGTACAAATATGCTGCATACAAATGATGCACTGAATGTTATAAGAGCTGTAAAAGCCCCCAATAAAATTATTGAAAAAAAATTTTTTAAAAACTGGTCTATATGGAGCAACAAAAATTTTCATAGAATGCAAAAGGAGTATTGTAATATATTTATTTTAATTTTAAAACACTGTGTGACATTAAATTGTTAAAAAGCAGGACGCCTAGTCACCTTATATTGTAAGTGGCCTAGAGATGAATTCAAGTTATTTTGGAGGATATGCAGAGGTTATATGCAAGTACTACTTCAATTTATGTAAGATTCTTGAGCATCTCTGGATTTGAGTATTCATGACAAGTCTTGGTGCCAATCTCCTATATAGAGACTAGGGAATCCTATATGCTCGTTACAGGAGGGAAAGAAAAAGAAAGAATAAAACTAAAAATAAAAGTAACCTGAGGTAATTACCTACAGGCAAATTTATGCTTATAGAACCTAGCACTTTGTATATCAAACATAATACTATGACATGCATATGACACACATACTCATGTACCTAATAGTACGTATTCTTACTCCTCCCAGCAGTAATATATATCCTGAACATTTTCCCTTCTTCCAATAATGTTTTTCTGACTCTTCTTCTCTTCCCTTCCTTTTCCAGTCTACTCATCATTGAAATGCCTTTGATCTTCCATCCTCGGACTTGCTCAAGAGCCTGAGAGCTGAAGGCTCATCCTCAGGGTCCCAGGGAAACTCCCTACCTGGAAGGCCGAGCCAAGCAACACAGTTGTTGTAGTACCTTCATTTTTAACCTGATTCTATTTTCTGCCTTGTCCTTTGCAACTGATAGAGACCAGTGGGCTAGGACTGGAAGTATAAGCACTATGCATTCCTTGTTATGTGTTCATAGTTATGACTGCCTTGGAATAACTCTTGTAGATTTGACTCCAAATAGCTGATGGAAAAGCCAAAGCTAGATCACCCTCATTAAAACTAAGATTAAAGAGTCAACTTTTCAAGGGCAGATTTCATAATAGGACTGACTTATGGAAGAACAGGCTTCATTTGTTCTTACCAATCCTTAATGTCTTCATAGCTGCTAAAAATGACTGGTCTAGAGGATTAGTTGTATTTGAATGAGGCCTGGCAGGCTATCTGCCCTGAAATTCCCTGCCAGAGGCAGAACTTTGGATGCAAGAGTCAACAAACTGTGAAGTTGCCCATCATGTGGCTTTCTTTTGCATTCATTGAATATCCTCTCCTAACTGCAGTTCCTCCATCTAGAGAAAACTAGGAATAACAGGAACATCCACCCTATAAGCTTACCATAGGATTAAAGGGCAAAATTAAAATAGAAGCTTAGCACAGGATCTGCTACCATAAGCATTATACAAGGCAGTTGAAACACCAAACTTGGTGTTTCAATCTTGAAATGCCCCGTTGGGAGAGGGCTAACTAGCAGGCACTAGGGAAAATGGTTGACATAGATGACCCCATTTAATTCCACCACTATCCTTTTAGGTGAGAACAATGACCCTCAGCTTTTGAAATTTATTCACACATTGAACAAATATTTAATAAGCATCTGTTGTGTATTGGCTTCTATACGAGGTGTTGGTGATACTGTGATGAGCATTGTAAAATCCATGTTCTCATTCCAGATGAAGGAGATAGACAACAAACATATGGATATTTCATATGGTAGGAAGATTCTCACTTAAGCCCACTGTCACTGTGTCATACTGCCCCTATCAGACAGACTAGAACTTAATCCTATGGGTTTTTGAGGTTGTAAATCTTTATGGCAGCGGAAAGATTCATCTTTCTCCCATGAGTGGCTTGTGGTTTTGAACTGCTGGCCTTGTGACTAGATGCCCAATTGGTAACCCATCACATCCCTAGGGCTCCCTGGTAGAAGAGTTAGGAAGGAAAATCAAGCAGGTTAAGGAGGAAAGCAGTGCAGGATAGGAAAGGGTTGCTGTCAAATAAATGGGTCAAAGGAGGCTTCTTTGAAAGTGTAAAATTTGAACAGAGATCTGAAAAAAAAAAGTGTGGGAGTAACCCAGATGGATAAGCATACTCCAAGTAAAGGAAAGGAACCTGCTCGGGCTCTGAACAGGGCCATGCTTGTTGAAGACAGAGGAAGGAGGGCAGCCTGGTTAGCATGGGATGAGTGAGTGTGGTGGAGGAGAAGTGATACAAGACGATGTTAAATGTGTAGGTATCCTTTTGAGAGGGCAGGGACTCAGGGAGAAGACTGACCTGCAGACACACATTTTGGAGTCTTTGGCATATAAACAGTATCCAACCTGATAAAGATTGCCAAAGAAATGAGCATAAACCAAAAAGAGAAGAGACATTAGGACTGGGTCCCCCAGCATTTAAAGGGGTGCACTTGAGGGGAAAGCTTGACAGTGGAGAAGCCACAGCAGGGGTGATGGAGCATCTGTCTACGTGCCATGGTGAGGTGGAGAAGTGGCAATTTGTGGTGGTGCTCTACAATCGGTGCCATCAACCCTTTAGCAACACTCCAAATGCTGGAGCGGAGAGGGCTTTCCCTGGAGCCATAAAACAGGTGATGACCTCCCAGGCCCTCTCTTCCCAATATGTTGGGATAGTGAGTTAGGCCCTCCACTTTGAGCAAACAAGACACTTGAGTTGCTGGTAGAATCAGACTCCACATCCATCAGCTCCACCTGGTGCAGTACTCAGGGGTCTCAAGGGAGCAAGAAAGGTCTGGTAATTAAGAAAGATTCTTTTCCTGAGCCACAGTGGGTCACAGTGACTGTCAGGATTGAAAGATTAATGGCTTAATAAAGACCACCTGAAAAGGCAATTGACCAGCAAGGGAAAAATATCATTGCCACCCACTACTAAGGACCAAATTCCCACAGGGAAGTATTTCCTACCCTTCTCACCCCACAATAAGCTGACCCCATCTTATACTTGCAAATAATCCTCCACATAACACATGTATCTATTCAGTGGACAAATGGCTATTCTCTGTCCAGCGCCTGAGACTGAGTATATAGAGATGAATAAGCCTTAGTTCTATTGCTTGGATGTTTTGAGTATCATGGCTTTCATAGTTATATGCAAGATTTTGATTAAACCAAACATTCCATTTTAGTTTTTTTAAAAATGTATTCATGTATTTCTTTTAAAACATGCATCTTTATATGCTGTTGTGATTTAAAGCCCAGAATAGTCAACACTTAAGAAGTGATCCACTAATTGGAAGAGCAGGTGGAGCTATACAGGGTCCAGAACTGAGAGTTACACCAGTATCATAGCCACAGCATTGGCTTAAATCACACTGACTACAGGCAAATCTCCTTTCTTCTTTGGATCTTAGCTATCGGCTGAAAAGGGGGTTGGATCAAATTATGCTTGAAAACGTTTTAGACTTAGACTAGAATTTATCAAAACCTCTACAGACCTGAGTAAAGAATCTTCTTCCAAAAATGCAACTAAATGCCGTGATGTAAGTTTTGTAGTACAGTGTAATTTCATAATTCTGTTTGTTCTACTCAAAGCCAAATCCATGGCCATTGAATCAATTTCCAATCACGGAGACCCTCTATAGGGTTTGCAAGCCTGTAAATCTTCATGGGAGTAGATCCCCTCATCTCTTTTCATCAGAGCAACTGGTAGGTTTGAAACGCTGAACCTGTGATTAACAGTCCAACAACAACGTCACCTCAGTAACTCTTACTGTTGTTAGGTGTTGTCAAGTCATTGTTGAGTTGGTATGATAGAACAAAATATTGGGCACAATTGTAAGCTGGTACTGCTATCAGCTTCTGGGAGGCAAGGCTGTGGCAAACGTGGTTATCACTGACTAGCAATGACGGAGGAAGGTGAGAACTGTGGTACATGAACGCCAGTCTCCTGACCTCTGCTATGTTTTTACCCTGTGTGTAGGGTTGCTGACCACAAGCTCAGTAGTTCAAAACCACCAACAGTTCCTTAGGAGAAAGATGAGGCTTTCTAGTCTTATAAACATTTCTGGTCTGGGGAGCCCACAGGGTCGTTCTACTCTGTCTTATAAAGTCACTGTGAGTCAGGGTCAGCCAGATGACAATGGGTAAGTATAGAATTTTCGTAACTGAAGGGTCCTCCGGAGACATTTTCTCTGTCAGGTTTTTTACCAGGACAATTGCTGTCTCCTTCAAAATGGAAGATGTGCCTTTTATATCTTTCTAGTCAATTTTCTATAGAGAAGTTATCTTTTAGAAGGAAACCTTGGGGGCAAAACGCTGATGAGCCCTACAAAGACGGATGAATCCCAGACAGTTTGTCCGTTCTGCCATTCCCATCTCCTTTTTTGGGTTAAATTGTGTCACTCTCATGTCATGAATGCCACCTTCTTAGTTTGCCATGTTTTATCTCATCTTAGTGTTCTGTCTAACCTTTTCTCTCATTCCGGTCTTCCCTCCTTTTCTTTCTCCTTTGATTCAGTGCTCCTTCCTAGAGACCCCTTCCCCAGCCACTTTTCCTAGAGCGGAAGCCCTCATTCATTTTCTGACTTGGTTTCTTGTTCGTGTTATTGATTTATTGCTGCTAGGGAGTCCTTCAACCCCTTATTAAAGGGTAAACTTCAGGAGAACAGAAGCCGTTTTTTTGCCTTGCATATTGTTGCCTGTATCTGCAGCACTTATCTCAGTGCCCCAGGCATGTGAGACACTCAAGAAAAGCTTGCTCAACAACCGGTCTGGTTCTGCCTCACTTCTTAGTCCCAGCCCCCTTCCCCATATACTCCTTTAAAAAATTTTTAACCACTTTATTGGGGTTTTCTTACAAATCGTATAGAAATTCTTTCTACTTGGTCCTCAGTATCAGCTCCTCTTCTTCCCCTTCTCCCCTCCTCCTCCCACCCTCCTGAACCCTGGATCAAGTATATATTATTATTATTCTTTCAAGTCTTACACTGTCTGCGTCTCCCGTCACCCACCTTTCTTTTGCAATAGACTCTGGATTGTATCAGATTGCTAGAAGTTCCCTGAATATGTAGCACTTGCCCCCTAAACCCTCCACCTTTGTTTATACTATTTTCTCTAGCTGACATTCCTTCCTTGCTCACTTTCTTACTGAGAGTGTAGATTATCTCTTCAGTTATGTCCTTCTTTTGGATGTTTTCCACCATCTTGTCTCAAAAAATCAAACCATCTGCTCCACGGTCTGTTGTTGTTCATTGTTCTGAAGCAAGCTGCCTCTGACTCACGGAGACTGCCTGTCTTAGTTATGTGGTCCTCCGCTCACAGAAATGCCACACATGCATAGTTTTGATGAGCAGAAATGCATCTTTGGTGCCAGCACTAAGGGAAGCCTTTTACTATCTGTGAGATTTGAGGAAAGTTTCTTTTTTAAAAAAGTCCCTTGGTAAATGTCCATGCCTTGTTGGCTTCTGTTCGTTGGTTCTTGGGTGCTCTTCAAGTAGCATAGCATTTATCTTTCTCCATCACTTCTGGCTTCTCTATGCCTAATCCTGTCTCTTCCTATCTTCACCACATGTTTTATTACTCTACCCCTTGGTAAGACAGGTTACAGATTCATCCACTTACTCACGTACATAATTATTCCCTCCCTCCCATTGCACGGCTCTCCTGCTCTGTGCCACGCACTCTGTTGGTGCTGCTAGAACTGGGGAGTGAAGGTTCTGTCCCCAAAGTCTTCGTTGTGGATCAGGAGGCACACAGGCACAGACAGAAAGAATAGCGGGGTCAATACTCTGGTGGCATGTGGGCAAATCCATGTGGGAACAGAGGGAAAGGGGGCTTTTCATCTACATGACGGGAAAAGAATCTCTTTCCAGTCGAGGCACTTCTTATGCTGGCATTTGAAAGGTGAATAAGAGTACTTAACGGCTAAAGGATGTGAAAAAAAGAGGAAAAGAAAGCCAGGCACGGTAGAGAGGACACCCTTCTCTCAAGCAATGGTTTTCAACCTGTGAGTCGTGGCTTCTTTGTGGGGTGGGGTGGGGTGGCAGAGGGATGTCAAACAACCCTTTCACAGAGGTCACCTGATTCATAACAGTAGCAAAATGTCAGTTATGAAGTAGCAATGAAAGTAATTTTATGTTTGGTGGTCACCACAACATGAGGAACTATATGACAGGTTTGTGGCATTAGGAAGGTTGAGAACCACTGCTATAAGGCGTGGGAACAAGAGAGTGTCAGTGTGCTCAGACCACTCTAAGTGGTTCACTGTAGCTTAGAGCTTTGCTACTCAAAGTAAGGCCCATGAACCAGAAGTGTTGACAGAGCCTGAGAAGTTTGTTGGCACTGCAAGATCTTGGACTCTTCGCTCCAGACCAACTGAATTAGCATCTACATTTTAATCAGATCACGAGGCTGTTACGTACATTACGCCTTAAGAAAAATTGGTGCACTGAAAGAAAAAAAAAAGAAACCCCAAGCAAAATAAACAAAAAAAAAAAAAAAGAGAGAGAGAGAGAAAGAAAGAAAAAAAGAAAGAAAGAAAAAGCACATTGCACAATGCTCCATAGAGTTTCCAAGAGTATGAATTTTTACAGCAGTTATCTGCCACCTCTTTCTCCTGTGGAAGAACTGGTGGGTTTTAACCACTAAGCACTTTAATTATTGTGCCGCCAGAGTTTAATCAGTGTTCTTCTTAGCTATGCATATGTCAAAACAATCCTGTGTACATTTAAATGTTAGACAATTCAAGGATTTTGACTGATCCAACATATATATATATATGTATGTATGTATGTATATACATATAATGTCTTTGTAATGCTAAATCACCATTATAGGAAGTGCGGTAGTTACATAATCTGTTGTCAATTTGAGAGGATTAAGAGTTAAGGATCAGATTGCAGTTTGCTGACCTCATTTGGAGGTGCTAATGAGATAAATAGCTCGCAGGACACAGGTTCATTCCCTGTGAGACATGCTTGCGGACAAGACACATGAGGCTGAAGGAGCCACACGAAAACCCCTGCCAGTACTGAGATGCTTACAACACCCTTGATCGACAAGACTTACCATCCACTGGCCTGTGATTTTCCTGTATTTTGCACTATTGCAAGTGCTTCATGAGTCTGAAGAGGACTTTGTAGATTGGTATCAGACATATGGGCTAAGATCAGACTTACGGACTTGATCTGGACTGGACTGGGATGTTTTCTCAATTTTCATTTGCTCTTCTATATATAAATCTTAGCGAGCGAGCGAGAGAGAGAGAGAGAGAGAATCAAAATTGGTGTAAACAGCTTTTTTTTTTTCTTCAAATTGCTGTATGTATCAAGAACTCCTAGACTATTTTGTAAGAAGATTGTTCAGGACCTGCCTTGGAGTTCCTGATTCAACAGGTCTAGGTCTAGGTCTTTTTCTGCAAAGTTCCCAGATATGTAGAGGCTGCATGACTGGGAACCACACGTGAAGGAGCATTGGAGCAAGGTGGAGTGGGAAGGATAATTCCCGGGAGAGGAACTGAGGCAGGTAGCAGGATCCACATGTGGAATGGCTTTGATGGAAGAGGAATTGGAATGTTATCCTGTAGGATTAGGTATGGACTATAGTATTCTTTCATGTTGAATTCTCCAGGTATCTGTGTAGTGGCAAACCACTACACTACGAACCTCTAAGTCAGCGGAACAAAACCATCAACTGCTCCATGGGAGAAAGAGGAAGGTTTCTACTCCCGTGAAGAGTGACAGTCGTGGACACCCAAAGGGCTGGTCCTATTCTGTCCTTTAGAATCATCATGCATCAGCATTGACTCTATGGCAGTGAGTCTGGTTTTGTTTTGGTTTCAGGTAGCGAGTGCAGTGAGCACACTGGACTGCCTGCAGAAATGTTGAAGTTCAAGTTCCCTTGGAAGCACCTTGGGAAAAAAGCCTAGGGATCTACTTCTAACAAATCAGCCATGGAAAACCTTATGGAGCAAGGATCTAATCTGACACATACTGGAGAGTCAGGAGTAGAATCAGCTCGATGACAACTTGTTTTGATTGGAGCTTGTGCCCCAGGGAGTGGCACGATCAGAACTTTATGGTGGAGATAGGAATCTGCACCTCCCGAGGCACTTGACTGGGTGGCATCCAGATGACAGGTGGTCACTGTGTTCCGGATAAGACAGAAACATTCTGAACCAAGGCAGTGGTGGTGGGTTTGACTTTAAGATCCCAGAGTTGGAGTCCGTGGGAATGAGCGAGAGACTGATTCGGTGGAGGTGGTGAGAATCACAGCTTCCCTGCTAGCTGACGACCTGGGGCTCTCCTGTGGCACAGCCTGTGGCTCTCCTTTCTCCAGAGGCTGCTGCTCTTGCATGCCCAGAGAGCCACCCCCTTTTTATTTGTCTTTTCTTCACAAGTCTGCCTCTGGCTTCATCAGACAGGTTTCAGCCTGCAGTGTTTGAAGAAAAGGGTGCAGTAAACCATTCAGAAATAGGATTTATTAATGGGAGGCATGTAATTACTGCCAGACACAGCAATTTGAGGAGTTTATGGCCTAAGTGTTGGCTGTCATTTATTAAAACAAAGTGGGCTCTTGGCACGGACTCTATCACCTTGTGACCAGAGCGGCTGTTTCTGCGAAGGCACCTCCCCCTAGGTCTGCAAGTTGAGACCAGCTGAGAGGCAAACATAGATAAATCACCAGGGGCAGCCACTCTGGCTCTGTGGAGGACGAGACCTGGCTCAGACCCCTAGAGGGTCAGGTCCCGGTTGCAAAGCTCAGATCCTGCTGGGGATTGTCGTCTTTTTGTCTCTTTGGAAACTTTAAAAATTGTAATTCAGAGAAAAGTCTACAGGGCACCTTGGTTTTTCCATTCGATCAATCATACACATTTTAATTCGAGACATTGATCCCAGTGCCTACAGCGTAACAGCTGTCTTACCACTTCCTTCCTGTGTTTACTGTTTCCATTCATCCTTCTGTCCAATCCCTTTCGTCTTCTGAGCTTTATCCCCGGGCAAATGCTGCCCTTTGATCGCAAGTGCTGGAGTGTTCTGAGTGTGCACCTTCTGGGTGTTATTGCTCCTCTTATAGGCCTGTCTATTGTTGCACTGAAAGTTGAGCCATTGGGGGTGGGGAGATAGAGAGTGTGTTCAGGCCAGAACTGATGGGTATCTCTGGGCCCTACTCTGTATCTGATCACTGTCTGGCCTTTTGGTTTTCTGTTTTGTTCCTTTCCATCCAGGACCCTCGACTGTGCTTGTCTTTCAGCGCCAGAGGCTGTGGGAGCTGGGCCTTTCTGTCTGCTGGATTTCTGACACCGTGGTAACATGCTAACCAGTTGTCATTGAGTTGATTCTTACTTAAGGTAGGTACTGTCTTACTTATCAGCATTGAACCCTTCTCATAGGGTTTTCAATGACTGCCAACCCCTCTCCCCACCCCCAGGAGGTCACCTTGTTTCAAACAAGGTGTCCCTGAGTAGACTCCAACCTCCAACCTTTTATTTAGCAGCTGTGCGGTAACTCTTGGCACCAACCAGTTATTCTTTGGTAACATGCTGGCAGGACTTTCATTGATGACAACCCTGTGTAGCTGTGACTCTCCCCAAACCTTCTCCCCTATTTCACATGGCACTAGACTTAGAAAACTCTTACAACATTCTCGGCAGAAGTCGGCAACACTTCTTGACCAATGAGAAAAAATTTGCCTGAGAGGTTTGGGAAGTCTCTTGAAGTCATCCTGGCAAAGGAAGAAGGTTTTCTTTAGTTACTTCTCTCCGCTGGTGTGCGATGAGAGCAGCGGCTGATCTGCAGGATGGGACTGACTCGAGACCCTGGAGGCTGTGGGTTCACACTCAGCCTTGCCCTTGGCTAGTTGTGTGAACAGTGAGAAAGAGCCTGCAGGATTCCCTCTCCTGCAGGGTCCACACCTGGATGAACCCTAGGAGAATCCCCTGTGATGAGAGTGGAGGGATGGGAGTAGCCTTGTAAGTACACAGAAAGCATTGCGAATTTGACTATGGTAAATGCAGTAAGGTTGAACTTTTCATCTGACTTCCCTTTGACACATTTTAAAGTTGTTTTTGTTAATAAAAAAAAGTGAACGGGAACAAGCCTCTGATGAATCCCCTCTGGCCATAGATGAGGGCTGTCACTAGCCTCGTTGTCATGAAGAATGCATTGAAAAGTGAATTATTACAGTCAGATTAAAATGTAACACTTGGTCATGTGATCTCTCTTTTGACCCATTTTAAATTTGTCCTGGTTTTAAAATATTCTCTCTACTTTTTTATTGAGATTTTTATTAGTCTTACTCTACTATTGTTGCTAACTTTTCTTCATGGTTTTCCTATATATGGAAATCCAGGAGAGTTAAATCTTTAGAGACAGTAATTGGATTAATGGGAGGTTAAGGGGAAACAAAGAGTTAATGCTTGCTACAAGAATAGAGAAAATGTTATAAAAGTGATGTTCCAAAAAGGATATTGTACAAATATTCTTGATGTGATTCAACTATTGAATTACATGATACAAATTATTGTTTTCAGGTGCTATTGAGCCAACTTTGACCCATGGTGATTGTGTTAGTCCAGGTAGACTAGAGAAACAAATTCATAGACACGCATATGTGTATAAGGGAGAGGTTTATATACAAGAAGAATGGAACATTGAGAAAGCATCCCAACCCAGTCCAATCCAAGGTCCTATGTCTGATATTAGCTCATATGTCTGATACCAGTCCATAAAATATTCTTCAGACTCACAAAGCACATCCAACGACACCAGGACAATCATAGGCCAGTGGGTGTAGAGTCTTGTGTGCCCAGTGGCGGAAGAAGCATCTCAGTGTTGGCAGGGGTCTCTCGTGGCTTCTTCAAATTCCAGGGCTCAGGGTCTATCAGCATGCTGTCATGTGTCTTGTCAGAGGCAATGTCTCCCAGGGACTGAGTCATAAGTCTTTCAACTCCAATACGGCCATATTTCCCAGAATTCTCAGCAGAAAGTCATGCCCACTACAGAGGTCTCATTGGCTATCTCTAGATTGATAGACTAGCCTCCACCCCTACACTCCCAATTCTGAAATTGACATAAACGTACATGACTGCCACAGTAACCCTATGCGCAACTGAAGTAAACACTGCACAGCCGTGTGCCATTCTCACAATTGTTCTGGTGCCGGAGCCCATTGAGGCAGCCAAGGTGTCAGTCCAGCTCATGGAGGGATTTCCTCTTTTTTGCTGCCCCTCCCCCTTACCAAACAGGATATCCTTCTTCCGGGACTGGTCTCTCCTGACAATACTTCTGAAGTATGTGAGATAAAGTCTTGCCATCCTTGCCTCTAGCACTCTGGTCTTACTTCTTCTAATAAGGGTCAGCTTGTCCTTTGAGCAGTCCGTGGTTCTTCCATGGTATTTTTCTCAAGGAGCACAATTCAAATGCATCTTTTCGTCTACAATCTTCTTTATTCATTGTCTGGCTTTCATATGCATAGGATGCAATGGAGAGTACTATGGCTTGGTTCAGACACACCTTAGTCCTCCAAGCAGCATCTTTGTTTTTCAACGTTCTGAAGAGGTCTTGTGCAGCAGAGTGACCCAATGCAATCCACTGTCTTTTGAGCTCGTGACTGCTGCTTCCAAGAGCATCGATTGTGGATCCAAGTAAGACAGACCCTTTGCCAACTTCAACCTTTTCTCCATTTATCATGAGCTTGCCAGTTGGTCCAGCTGTGAGGATTTGGGCCTTTTTCACAGCGAATGAAACTCCACGGTGAAGGCTGCCACCCTTGATCTTCATCAGCAAGCACTTCAAGTCCTCCTTACTTTCAGCAAAGCAAGATTACGCCATCTGCATACTGCATGTTATGAACAAACCTTCCTCCCACCCTGATGCTGCACTTCTCATCTTATAATCCAGCTTCTTTGACGATTTACTAAGCCTATAGATTGACCAAGTATGGTGAGAAAATACAACCCTGATGCACCCCTTTCTAATTTTAAGCCATGCAATATCCCCTTGTTCTGTTTGCACAACTCTCTTTTGACCTGTGTACATGATATGTGAATTATATGACAATAAAGCTGTTAAAATATAAACAGGTCCTTGTATGACCACCAAACAGGGTTGGTTGCTGTGAGAATCCAGCAGTGTTGCAGAGTTTGGCAGGGGTCGACCTTCTTTCTCTTGGTTTGTGACCCTTGGTTTGGGACTCACACTAACCCTTTTACTACTTGAGACAAGGATGCTGAGGCTCTGATGAAATAACAGAAGGAACATGCTTTGGACAATCCATGCACACAATTGAGCTATGGGATAAAAATAGAGCTGAGCATGTCTGGGCCAAGACTCACCGAAGACTTATTGATGGAGTAGGGTGCCTCTGGACACTTAATCAGCAATGCTGATTAATCCCTGAGCAGGATAGAGGTCAGGCTTGGGTTAGAGAGGAGCCTGCCCTCAGACATGATTGAGAAGAGGCTGTCATAAAAGCTATATCCTGAATTGTAGGGTGCTACTTTTTAAAAAAATTCCACAATCTGTGATAAGATTGTTGAGGATATCAAAGTCGTATGTTTTAAACAGAAGAATAGCCATTGATTAAGCACCTACTGTCTACTAGGCACTGAGCAGAATCAAAACTGCAAACAAGAAGCTTTGAGGAATATCTTGGAGTCACAGCTGTCAGCCACATTCCAGACTCAGGAGCCTGTGGTTGTTGGATACCATTGAGACTGATCCAGAGAGCACCCATCTGATAGAGGAGTGTGACCCCAGAGGGAATCCTTGCTTGTTAGTTATGGAATCAGATTGCTCAGGCTTTCTCCCACAGTTGCTAAGTGGATATCGACTTTTTGCACTTCTAGCTGAGGGTAAACATGGATATGTTCTGTCAACCCCTTAGCCATGCTGGGAAGCTGGTGCTATCATCTCTGGTCTTTGCTTTAGAATCTGGGAAAGTGAATTTCCAAGACATGCAGCAATGTGTCCAAGTGATAGAATTCCAATCAAATTTTTCTTTTTTTTTCTCCTCCAACAGTTTTATTGGTATTTTACATATCATACAATTCAATAGTTTAATCAAATTAGGAAAATTGTACAATGACTCCCACATCAATTTTAGGGCTTCTCCTGCACCCCCAAGATTAAATTGCCTTTAAAATGAGTAATGCAACCACAGTCTGTTCTAGTGCTCCCTCACTTTCCCATCGTCCTTATTTATTCCCCATATCCTCTCTCCTTCCCTATCATCCACCTCCTACCTCTCTATTCCCTATATCTCCTTGTATCAGTTATTCTCATTATGCATCACAACTGGGAGACCCAATGGAAACCAATAAAAACCTTCATTGCACACATTTTTGCTGTAAAGTTGACACTGTGAATAGGGATCCCAAACCCAACCCAAAGCCATTGCCACTGTGTAGAATCTGACTGCTAACGTTTCCTGGCCCACAATCTTTTTGGAAGTGGATTTTGGGACTTTCTGCCACAGTACGCTCTAGCTGGTGAAAGCAAGCCAGGGGAGCCAGTGGAAATGTGCAGTATGTTCAGATTTCCTGAATCTTCCTCATGTCCTCTCTCAACAGCAATTTTCCTTTGCTGTCAGTACTTTTTCCTTCCCACCTCCCTTCTCTGGGCAGAATCTAAACCTTTGGCTAACCTGGCAGTCTCTGGAAGAAGAGTGATTTAAACAAGATTCTAGTCTCTCTTTGTCCAGGTGTTCCTTGGCTCCACTAAGAAGATCAGGAAATTATTTTTAGGTGTTTATATGAGGGAAGTGGAAAAGTTGCTGAAAGTTCCAGTGTAAGTAAAAAACCCCAACAAAAATGAACTAACCCCAAACCCAACATTTTGTTGTAGTTTGGGTGAAACTTATATCACAAGTTAGTTTCCTTTTCAATGATTTATACACTTTTTGTTTTATAACATTAGTTGCAAGCCCTGCAGTCTACAAACACCTCCTGCGTCACCTGAAGCTCCCCATTTCCACGCATCCTTCTCTTTTCCTCATTCCTACCTTCTGACCTTGTTCGCCTGTTTGGTTGATTGTTCTCAGGTGATGCTCACTCACTTGCTCATGCTCCCTGTCACAGCTCTGGAGTTGATGCCAACCTACAGTGACCCTGTAGGCTAGGCAGAACTGCCCCTGTGGGTTTCTGAGATTGTCACTCCTTATGGGAGTAGAAAGGTCCATCTTTCTCCCATCGAGCAGGTGGTGGTTTCAAACAGCCGACCTTGTAGACTACATTTCTACATGTAACACTAGGCCACCGGGGATTCTTTATTCATTTTATACACCTGTCTATTTTCTAGTAATGGGAGCCTTGGTGGTGTAGGGCTATGTGTTGGGCTGTGAGCAGCATCAGCAGCAGTTGGAAACCACCAACAGCTCCTCGGGAGAGAGACCGGGCTTTCTACTCTTGTAAACAGTTAAGGGCTTAGAAAACCACAGGAGTCACTATGAGTCAGTACGGACTCAATGGAGCTTGGTTAGAGTTATTGTTTGGGTGATAGGTGATCCCTGGAAGTGGGATTATTTCCAGTTTTGAAGACTGGCCATACCCTGGGGGGTGGAGTTGGGGGAGTGGGATGGGGTTTCCAATCTCTGTCAGATTAACACATCTGATCTTTTATTCTTTCATAATATTGAATTTTGTTCTAAGATTTTCTCCCACTCAGTCTAGGACCTTCTTTTGGGACTCAGATGGTAGACAAGAACCATTGAGTTCTTCTGGTTATAGGCCAGTGGTGACTGTACATCCTGTGGCCCATTCATCTTTTGTACTAACTAGGTTTTCTTTATGCTACTTTGCTCTGCACTAAGTGACCAACGTTGCATCTTAGATGTCCACTTGGAAGATTTTAAGACCCTCTTTGCTATTCATCAAGGAGGTAGACAGGGGTCCTCAAACTATGGCCTGCAGGCCACATGTGGCCCACCGAGGACATTTATCGAGGTCACGGTGTGTTTTTACTGCTGCTACACAGTTCTTCTTAGCACCCAACTCATCCCAGGCTGGAGTGAATTTTTTCATAGTTTTTTTTGTTTTTAACTAAAGTCTGGCCTCCAACGGTCTGAGTGACAGTGAACTGGCCCCCTCTTTAAAAAGTTTGAGGAGCCCTGAGAGGACATATTTTGTGTGGGCTGTGTTGTGTCAATTGACCTGAATGTTCCTAAGACTATCGTCCCAATCCCCCCATCAGCAGCTCTCCTGGATTTTGGTTATAGCTAAGAAGTTTTCATAAGTTGGCTCCATGAATACCCAGCTATATCCATGTATCTATTTGCAATATATATATATGTATATATATATACACACACACATATGTTGGAATATCTCCTTTCAAACTTATATCCAGTCTAGGTATAAGTTGAAATTTTGGAGACTCCAATAATATCTGAACTATTCAAAAGAAAACTCAACTCCCGTGACTTTTTTTCCCCAGAGTCTTTGAAGCTTTATCCAAAGATGAGTTAAATGTGGATGGTCAGGAAAGCAGATGAACTTTTATTGGAATCTGATCTGTGCCTGCGCCTTGATGTATCTACTGTCTTTTCGATTCCTCATCTTTACTCTGTAAGGCACGCCACATTTTCCACATAAGCGTGCTCAGAAGGTAAAACGTTTTTTTTCTGAGATCACACAATGAGTAGGTGCCAAAGCTAAGATTCATACTCTAGCCTGTTGGGTCCTAAAACCCGCACTCTCTGACCACCTGCCTAATTCTACAGGTTCCTATTACTAGGCTGGGAGTCTGCAAGCAAGTGCTATTGCTGCCTCTAACCTTCCACCTTTAAGGGAAGCGTTCCTTTATGTGCATTAACCAGTTAATGTTGAATTGATTCTGCCTCATGGTAACTCACATACATCAGGGCAGAACTATACACCATAGAGTTTCCAGTGGTTGCCTCTTTATTATTATTTTTAGGCAGATCTCCAGGCCTTTCTTCCAAGGGTCTTGGGATAAAATCGAGCCTCCAATGTGTTGGTTGGCAATCAAGAGCACCAGCTCTTTAGAGTCTGGCAAAGCGATGGCAGTGCAGCTTGGAGACTGAGGAAAGAGGGCTCTGAGGTTTGAGGCTGTCAGAGCCCACAAAGGGTCTGTGGAAGGAAGCAAGGGGTGAGGACACGTTTGGAAGGTCCGCTTTATGAAACGGACACCATCTGCATGGTTCTATTTTTGGATGTGGACTCAGACATCAGAAGCAGACGGTACCTTTTCATTTTTTGGCAGGAGGGTTGGCTAGGGGAGGAGAGAAGGAGAATGCAACAGGGAAGGGAAGCTCCTTTCAACGTATTCAGTGCAAAGGGATGATGGTTATAGATGTAAGGTTCAGGATGCTGTGAGTTGAAGAGGTTGTTCTATGCCACGTACCTTGTTTAATTTTTAATGTGCTTTTGAGCTGTAAGCCTGGGATTCAGTTGGTTTGCATGTCACTCTCCCCACTGTCCTGGGCGTGGGTAAAGCTCACAGCTTTGGGTAGCATTGAATTTCAGCTCTGTCACTTGTTAGGTGTCTCTGGGTAAGCCCTTTAACATCTCTGACCTCTGTTTCTTCATCTCTAAAATGGGTCTAATCATGTTTTCTTTTAAAGGTTGTCATAGCATTTATGTTTTTGGTACTTGGAACACACCCACTAAACATTCATTTCTTTCTCTCCTAGCACAGCCAACGCATTAATCCTGTATAATTTTCTCTTAGGTAGAGAGTTGGCTATGAGTGATAACATGTATTTCCTCTACACACATGGGTCTGCCATGATTGGTGGCAGGAACTCTCGGCCATGGCTTAAAGCTTAAACAAATGCCGATGGTGCCTTTCTGGAGTCTACAAAAGTGATTACAAAAGTTACTTTTCCAGTTCACTGCTGAGCAGAGCGGAGAGCTTTTCCCACTGCCGGTGTCATGTTGGAGCACAGTGATACAAATTGCAGATGCTTCCTTGCCAGATGTGGCCCTGCAGGACTGCACGAGGGTTGCAAGGAATTTAATGAAAAACTGGCATTTCTCCAGGCTTGACTCAAGCCCCAGGAGCTCTCAGCTCACACATATACAGGCCAGTCCACAAATGTCCACCCTGCTGATGGCTTTGGAGATGCTGGGGTGAAATATATATATATATATATATATATATATATATATATCTGGGGAACAAAGCCAAACGTCTCTGACTGAGTTCACAGGATGAGGGTCAAGGAGAGGGAAGGGCAGTGTGGAAGACATGTTGGTAGCAAGAGGGTGTCTACATCTGGAGGTAGCCGCAAGGCTGCTGCCCCGTGGTGGGAGGTGGGTGCAGGAGCGGGCGATGGTTTTCCCAGATGGTTGTGGCTCACAGGGCTTTCATCCTTATGAGGCTGAAAGGAGAGAACAGGAACCACATGACAGAATCATAAAATGACTTGTGTTTAGTGACAGCACAGAGTAGACTCATATTCGTCTAGTGTTTTCTCTGCCTGAAATTTGAATTATTGACAGCATAGACTAGATTCAAATTTGCCTAGTGTTTTCTCTGCTTGAAATGCTCTTTGTCTCTTCAAGCATTCCATTTTTAAATGATGTTAGCTTTCTTAAATTCTTATGGCTTGCATTCTATGCTCTAATCATGAATGCATGTTGCAGATGTGTCTTTCGTCATCACGTCACTGAGGTGAGGAAGCCTTCTTTGACGGCTCCACCTGAAAAGAAACCTCTGGGCTTGTTAGATGATTCCTTGGCTAGCCATTTATTTCACAATGCCTCCCAGTTTATTTGTTCATTTGCTTTTTATTTGGATCTTTCACTAGAGCACACTACTCATCTGTTAGTTTGTCAGTTTCTGGTGGCCTGCATGTTATGTGGTGCAGGAAATGATCTGAAATAGCAGCAGGATCATCCATGGTGGACAGAGTTCAGTGGAACTTTCAGACTAAGACAGACTAGGAAGGTGGACCTGGTGATCTATTTCTAAAAAAACATGGCCAGTGAAAACCTTCCTAATAGCATGGAATATTGTCTGATTTACTGCTGGAAGCTGAGTTCTTATAGTTCAATGGCACTCAACACATGACTGAGGAAAAGTTGCCTCCGAGCAGAGTTAACCTAAATGGCAGAGATGGAAAAAAGCTTTTGTGACCCTCATTTTCTGATGTGTTAAGACTCAACATGAAATGATACACCTGCACACATGCATTCATGATAGGAACATAGAATGGAGGAAATAGGAATTTAGGAAAGTTGAACATCATCACTGAAGACAAATGTGTGCATAAGCAAAGGTGGTGAAGAAAGCTGATGGTGCCTGGCTATCAAAAGATGTAGCATCTGGGGGTCTTAAAGGCTTGAAAGTAAACAAGCAGCCATCTAGCTCAGAAGCAACAAAGCCCACATGGACGAGGCACACCAGCTTGTGGGATCACGAGGTGTCAAAGGGATTAGATATCAGGCTTCAAGAACTAAAAAGCATTAACATTGCATACTCACTTTACTGATATGACTGCTGAGGACAAATGTGTGCATAAGTTAATGTGGTGAAGAAAGCTGATGGTTCCCGGCTACCAAAAGATATAGCATCTAGGGTCTTAAAGGCTTGAGTAAACAAGCGACCATTCAGCTCAGAAGCAACAAAGCCCATAACGGAAGAAGCACACCAACTTGTGTGATCATGAGGTGGTGAAGGAATCCGGTGTCAGGCATCAAAGAGCTAAAATGATATTATTATTCATGAGGGGGAGTACAGTTTGGGGACCCAAAGTCCATCAAGAGGTGAAGTGACATCTTCTTACAGAGAGGTGACAAGGAGGAGATGAGCCAGTTAAGATACAGGGTAGTAGCAATGAAATATGCAACCTTCCTCTAGTTCCCAAATGCTGCCTCCCACCCACTATCATGACCCCAATTCTACCACATAAATCCAGCTAGACCAGGAGATGTACAGTGAAGTTGGAAACATGGGAAATTTAGGATAGATGATCTCTCAAGACTAGTAATAGGAGTGGTAATACCAGGAGGGTGGAGGGGTGGTGGAGTAGAAATGGAGAACCAACTTCAGGGATCTACATGTAGCCTTCTCTCTGGGACACAGACAACAGGGAAGTGAGTGTTGGGACACATTGGACAATGTACAGTATGAAAATAATAACAATTAGTAAATTACTAAGTGTTCAAGGGGGAGGGAGGAGGAAGGGAAATATAGGGAGCTCATACTGGGGGCCTTGATGGAGGGAGGATGTTTTGAGAGTGATGATGGCAATAAGTGTGTAAATGTGGCCTGCATACAATTGATGTTTGTATGGATTGTGATGGGAGGTATATGAGTCCTCAATAAAATGACTCATTAAAAAAAAAAGAGGGAGGGAGAAGGAGGAGCTTATACAAAGGGCTCAAGTGGAAAATATTTTGAAATGAATATGGTAATATGTGTACAAGTATGCTTGATACAAATGATGTATTAAATGTTATAAGAGCTGTAAGAGGCCCCAATAAAATAATTGAAAGAAAAAAAAGGACTAAAGAGTTAAACTAGGAATTAGTGAGCTCAAATGTACTGATATTAGCTATTTTAAATTATATAAAAATATGATTTACTACCCTGGCAGTGGCAAATTGAATAGGAAAGGTGTTGTCAGAAAGGACATTTCAAGAGCTATGCGGAAGCATAACACTGTCAGGGGTACGATAATATCAGTGTTGGGATTTGAATAATTTAACTACCCTAATAACCATTTTAAGTGTAAAAAAAGATATATCACAAGGTAATATATTATATCATATAGTTCATACTTAAATGAGATCAATTAAAGAGGGGAACAAAACTAGATTATGTTATGCGATTTGAAATGTTAATGAAAAATATTAAATAATACCTGAAAAAAATAGTAAAACTATTATTTAGGCTATTTCCATACTGCTTCTTTTTAAATTTTTTTTCCATACTGCTTCTTGATTGGCATTTTCACTTGCCATATTCTTCACTTTCATCCAAGGACATCGACTGTGTGATTTATCCTTAGTCTTCTTTTCACTGTCAGAGTAGGATCCCATTACTTTATAGATAAGGTCAATTAGACTGTAGTCATTGTGCTTGATATACTAGAAATGGGCCACTCCTCTTCTTTCAACATACTATGTTCTTCTTTGAAAACCCATGTTTTGCTTCTACTGAACTTACAGCAATAGTTCTGACAATATTTTTTATCTTTTTGAACCCTTTTTAGGAATTGCATCATCTCTCCTGAGAATTTGAGGCATCACACGAAGCTGAAACAAAGGACAGCATGTCACACTCTGGTTATTTGGCACCTTTTCTCTTCACATGACATGTTTGTTTACTAAAATACCCCCAGAAGGGAAGATAAATGGAGCTTTTCATTCAAAGCATGAGGAATGCTATGAAATGAGTAAGAAATCAACTCAACAGCCAAGCACAGTTCTGTCTAATTTTTAATACCTATGGATGGAATGAACATTGCTGTGAGTGTTTAGCACACATTGTAGACTCAGGTGAACATTAAAAAAGAATAAGGAATGTAACTTTGTAATTTCCACGTGGAGGGTCTGCCTAGCCACCCTCCTTAGAGAGAACCTTGAGTACAAGTGCCATTTTACCAACTAGTTCACCAAATTCAACAAAAAGTTAGGTAGAGATTCTGCTGAAATAATGTGAACTGACTGAATCCCACCCTCGGATAATACTCAGATGCCTACAAGGAAGACCAATGAATATATTCAAATTTATGCCTCAATGTTATACCTTCATGGCAGGGATGAAGACATTGAAGATTTTACCACCTTCTGTAATCTGAAATTGATCAGACATGCAATGAAAATGCATTGACAAGTGTATTATGATACACAGAGAACACGTTGAACTTGTCAAGGAGCTAATGTTACTTGGAGTCACAATTACTGGTAACTTTAATGCAAAAGCTGACATAAAAGAAGAAAAATTTGTAGTCGAAAGCATGGCCTTGATGATAGAAATAAAGTGGAGTATAGAGTGCTCTGTAAGATCAATGACTTATTGATTGGAAATACCTTTTCTGGATAACATAAATAAGGAGCTTTGGTGGTGCACTGGGCTATACTCTGGGCTGCTAACCACAAGGTCAGTGGTTCACATTCATCAGTTGCTCCATAGGTTAAGGTTATCTATTGTAAATATTTAAAAACAAACCCAAAACAAACTCCCTGCTGTTGAGTTGATTCAAACTTATAGTGACTCGATAGGACAGAGTAGTACGCCCATGTGGGTAAATTTTTAGCAGAACAGAAAGCCTCATCATTTTCCTAATGAAAGACTGGTGGTTTTGAACTGCTGACCCTGTGGTTAGCAGCCCAATGTGTCTCAGAAACACATAGGGGCACGTCTACTTTGCCACACAGGGTTATTATGAGTTGGAATCAACACAATGGCCACGAACAAGATACATAGGGACCTTGCCAGGTGGAATGCACAGGAATTATGGAGAAGTGGAATATTACCAGTCAGAATAAGGGCAGGGGATAACTCTAGAACAGATCAATTGCTCATTTGAAAGTTCGATGCAGCTGAAGGATATTAAGACATGTCTATGAAAGACACAATGCAACTTTGAATATACAGACTGTCTTAAGATTTGATGCATTAAACTTTGACCTAAGATCAGATGAGTTATGGGATGACATCAGGGACACCAAACACACAAAAACAAAAGCCATTCAAAGACATGAAGAAAGGCCAAAATCTGATGTCAGAAAAGATGGTAGGAATCATTCTCACAAAATAGCTAAAGCAAAAGGAAGAAATGATAAATGAAAAAAATGATACCCACAGGCAGCTTAGGGAGACAAAGCATAATAATAGACAAAATGCTGTAATAGCTTAGAGTTAGAAAACCAAAAGTGGAGAACATTCAACATTTCTCATACTGAATGGGAATTCCGGAACACTTAATTGTGCCCAGGCAAAACATGTACACAGGCTAAGAGACAGCCATTTAAATAAAACAAGGGGGCACTGTGTGGTTTAAAGTTAGGAAAGGTGTGTCATGGCTGTATCCTTTCACCATACTCCTTCTATTTGTATGTTGGGCAAATAATCTAAGTAGCTGGGCCAACTGAAGACAAATATATTCAGGATTGGAGGAAGATGCATGAACAACCAGAGATGCAAATGACACAATCTTGCTTAGTAAATGTACTTGAAGTACTTACTATTGCCTTCCATATAGATTACACCAGAAACAAAGAAAGCAATAATCCTCACTGGGCCAATAAACAACATTATGAACCACAGGAAAAAAAAATGACTGAATTTGTCAAGGATTTCATTTGACTTGGATCCACTACCAACACTCATAAGAGGAGTAGCCAAGCCATGAAATTATGTATTATATTATGCAAATCTGTCACAGAAGGCCTCTTTAAAGTGTTAAAGAGCAAAGAGGTCACTTTGAGGACTAAGGCATACTCGAATCAAACCAGGGTCTTTTCAATGGCTACATATGCATATGGATTCATGCAGTGGCTGCAGCAATAATTGGAAGTATAGTGCAGTACCCCACAGTGTTTTATTTCACTGGACAGCACCTAACAACTGCAGAACAACATCATAATCCAGATGGTACCATCCTTTCCTCTCAGAGTCTTCATCTGTTGAAGAAGGATAACATACCTACAGTGGAATGTAGCTGGGTGTTCGAGTGTTGTTTTGGGATGTGGAGGTCATGTGCTTATGTTAATTTCATGATTGAGATATAGGGGTGGTGTCTAGCCTGTTAATCTGGAGATAGCCATTGACTAGCCAATGAGACCTCTGTGTGGGCATGGCTTTCTCCTGATACGTCTGGGAAATCTCGCGATATTTCCCTCATGAAGATGAGAATCTATCTCCCCAGTTGTTGGGAGTTAGTCTCAGAGACGATGAATCATGGACAAGACGATGGCAGCATCTGAGGAGCCGGAGAAGCCTCATAGCGTGGCCCTGATGGAGCCAGATCTCTGAAGCAGCCCTGATGGAGCCAGACCTCTGAAGCTGGAGAGGCCATGTGGAGACCCCTGCCAGCGATGAGTTGCTTCTGCCACCACTGGATGCTGTTGATGAACCCTGAGCCCTGTAAGTGAGGCGCTATGGGGAGACCCCTGCCAGCACCGGGATTCTGCACCCACTGACCTGTGACTTCGTGAGTCAGAAGGAGACATTATAGACTGGTATTGGGCATCTGGGCTAATATCAGACTTATGACTTTGAACTGGACTGGGTTGGGATGCATATCTATGAAATTTGTTCCTCTAGTCTACTTGGACATGGGAGGTCCCCTGAATCCATGTGACAGAACAGACCATCCTTACAGGGTTTTCTGGTCTTTAATGTTTATGGACACATGCATCCGGATCGCTCTCCTGTGGCAAACCTTGGTGGCTTTGAGCCACTACCATGTCCACTAGCAGTCAAGTAAATGCTTACCTATTAGGGCTCCTTTCTGTGATTGTGTCACTGGGCTCCTGGGAAGTAGTTTGGTGGTGGTGGTGTGTGCCACTGAATGGAACCACCATTAGTGTTTCCAAGTTTGTCATTTTTCTGGAAGCAGACTATCAACTCAAATAACGGAACTTTTAATTAGCGACGGAGCTATTTAACCACTGAACCACGAGGGTTCCTTATCACGTTTCTAATGAATGTTCAATAAATCTAAGCTCTTGCAAGGTCATCATTGAAGAGTTGACAGCCAACAGACAGGTAGTCATATTCCTAGTCAACGGATAGCTGTGGGGAAGGAGGACTGGGGGAGTAGTGGGCTACTTATTGGGCTGCTGACCTCCAGGTCAGCTGTAGCAAAGCACCAGCTACTCCTCAGGAGAAAAAAAGGTGCTTTCTACTCCATAAGGAGTTACAGACTCTGACACCCCCGGACCAGTCTGACCCGGTCCTAGATGGTTGCTTTAAGTAGGCATTGACTCCATAGCCTTGAGGTTATTGAAATTGAATATCCAGATTATGGCATACTCCGTAATAAAAGATTTCATATCCATTTATCTAATTTGAGTCATCACCATAGCTTTTGAAAGGCCCGTCCCATTTTCAAACAAAAGATATAGAGATTTATAGAAATTAAGGTACTGTAATAAGGATATGTAGCTATTTAGTGGCAGAGGCAGTTTGTAACTCCAGTTCTATATTTGAAGCCGTAACTCCCCTCTATTCCCCCCCTCCCCCCACCAAATTCTAGGCTGCTTCCTATTAACACTTACTCTCGATAAATAAACATAAGGAAGCCACATTCCCAGTTCTCTGGGGGCTCTGGTGTAGGTGATAAGACATATGTAAAAGTAATGTGAACACTAATAAAAGCCAACATTTTAAAGCATTGCTTTGAAGTGCACAAAGCTTGTCCCAATATTTACAACAAGTCAAGTTTTAAGAGATTATTATCCAGGATATATAAATAATACATAAAAGGCAACGAGAAAAAGATAAACAATGGAAAATGGATAGATTTTTGAACAGGCAACGCAAGTGGCCAATAGTTACATGAAATGATGTTTGGTATTTTTATGTATCAGAAAAATACAAATTAAATCAAGAAGATAGTATTTTCTATTTATCATGAATAAAAAAAATAATAGTTAGAAAACACCGAGCGTTGGTGAGAAGAAGGAGAAATAGAAATTCTTAGGCCACACTGGTGCAACTCTAAATTAGTGAAATCAGATTAGGAGCAACTGGCAATACCTCAGAGAGATGAATATGAACTATTAAAATAAAAACCACACTAAGCCAGCAGTAGAAACTGAATGAATACATGATTTGGGATACCATTTTGATTAAAGGGTCAAAAATTTCCCAACAATAAGAAAACCTTCAGACTCTATTCCTCACCCCATTGAAATTGTCATGGAAAAGCGATTAGTCAAGGTTTTTTTTTTTTAATTTTTTTTTTAATTTTAGGCATCACTGCCCTCAGGTGGTGGGAGTAGGAGGCCCAGCCTTTGCTCCTGGGAGCCGGAAATGAACCTCCATCCCAGTGGGCCGCAGTGCCGCGCACAACCACTACGCCACCGGGGCTCAGCCCTAGTCAAGGTTTTATGATAATTATTTATCTTTAAACACAGCTTCCAGTTAGTCCCTGGGTTTCCAGTTTCTGGAAACTGTCTACATTTTGATTATTCTCCAGAAGATTCCAATGCCTAACACAAAACAGTCTCCACTAAGTTGCCCAGGAGGTTACTGCTTCACTTGAAGGTGATTCAGAAAAACAATTTCTTAGCGGCTCAAGGTTCACAATGACAAGTCAGGGCACATGACGTGAGTGGATCGCTTCTACTCTATAGAACAGAAACCTGGATTCCAGGAGAAAATTGTTCATGTTTTGCACAACACGCTCTTGGAACCAGCGCTCGCACAAAGAGGAATACCTTAGAGAACTTTTTGTACATGTTTCGAAGGAGTTGTGTAAACTATTTAGGTTTTGCATTTTGTGTAATTGTGAAATATGTGGAGCAACTTGAAGGTCCATTAATAGATAAATGGAGAAATAAGCTATCTATTTATATACGATGTATGAAACAGCAGTGGGAAAATCTATCAGCACTGTGTCAGAGTTTCAATTCTGAGCAGCGCTCAAGCTTAATGCCATTGTTTGATGTCTTGACTGCTTCTTCCAGGAGCATTGGCTATAGAGTCAAAGGAGATAAAATTCTGGGCGTGGTCAATCTTTTCTCCCTTTGTCATCATGTTACCTATTGATCTAGTTGGGAAGATTTTTGTTTTATTTATATTGAGTTGTAATCCATATAGAATTTTCAACCCTTATATCCATATCCAGCCTATGCTTCAAGTCCTCCCCAGTTTCAGGAAGCAAGGTGTGCCCTCTGCATATTTCAAGTTGCGAATAAGCAAGTTGTTCATAAGTCTCTAATCTGATACCAAGTTCTTCTTCATGTAGTTCAGCTTCTCTGATCATTTGCTCAGCACACAGATTGAATAAATATGGTGGAACTCACCGGAACTCACCTTTACTGACTTTAATCCATAGAGTAGTCCCATGTTCTCGTCACACAACTGACCCTTGATCCATATATAGGTTCCACATGAACACGATGAAATGTTACGGAATTCCTATTCTTCTCAAGGTTTTTTTTTAATGTCATATTTTTTTTAAAAGGCAAAGTCAAATGTCTTTGTATAGCCTATAAGACACATGTACAGACCTTTCTGATATGCTCTACTTTGAGCCATCTGACAACAGCCATGATAGCCCTTATTCCATGTCCTCTTCAGAACCTGCCTGAATTTCTGAATTGGTGATAGTAGTTGTGACTTTCGGAGTACAGATTAGATGTTAATACTATTATTTACTTTCTTTGAGGATATTTCAAAAAGTTCATGGAAAAACAATGGAATTAAATGATAATAGATTTTTTTCCACAAAATTTTGAGGCCTCTGGGACACATCGGGTTATTTGACTCTCCCTGTGTCTCCTCTCCTCTGTAAGATTTCATTCTTTGTACTGTGAATTTGGCAAACCTGCTGCAGAAGAACTTTGTAAATGTTAAAAACATAGTTGTCACATGGGAGGATTAGAGAGCACCTGACCCAAGCCGTGAAATTTTCTTTTTAAAATTATTTTATTGGGGGCTCATACAACACTTATCATAATCCATACATCCATCCATTGTGTCAATCCCATTTGTACATTTGTTGCCAAAATCATTCTCAAAACATTTGCTTTCTACTTGAGCCCTAGGTATCAGCTCCTCATTTCCCCCTCCCTACCCCATCTTCCCTCCCTCATGAGTCCTTGACAATTTATAAATTATTATTATTTTATCATGTCTTACACTTTACGATGCCTCCCTTCACCTACATTTCTGTTGTCCATCCCCCAGGGAGGGGGTTATATGGAAATCTTTGTGACCGGTTCCCCCTTTCTACGTCACCACCCCTCCACCCTCCTGGTATCACCACACTTACCATTAGTCCTGAAGAGATCATCTTTCCTGGATTCCTTGTGTTTCCAGCTCTTATACCAGTGTACATACTCGGGTCTAGCCAGATTTGTAAGGTTGAATTGGGATCATGATAGTGGTGAGGGAAGAAGCATTAAAGAACTAAAGGAAAGTTGTATGTTTCATCAGTGCTATACTGCATCCTTCCTGCAATCCTTCTGTAAGGCATGTCCATGACATTTTCATTTGCTACATATGCACATGAAAGAGGAGCAATGCATAAGGATGATTGAGAAAGAATTGATGCACTGGAATGATGGTGATCGCAAAGACTATGGAATACTGCCAGAAGAACAAACAAATAAGTCCTGTAAGAAGTATACTTTGGGCATGTTGCCCTGGAGAAGGACACCGTACTTGATGGTTCCTATGAGACAGAGGTCAGGCATCCTTTTACCCTCCAACCTCCCATGGACTTCAATCATCCCTCCCACAGCATTCAATTTCTCCATTGGGTGTGATAGCCATAGTCATACAGAACATACAGACCAGACTCATGATGATCAGGTCTATTATGGAAGGCAACAAGGAACAAAATGATAAAGATACAGTTCTTTTATCCTCAGAACCTCTTTTCAATCATACTGATATGCATCTCTCTTGCTCTCTGTTTCCTCAACCACACAGACTCTTGGCTTCTTCTCTGCTTTGGCAAGAGCAACAAATCTTCTTTTGCACTCATAAATACCCCAAACCATCCTCCCACACAAAGGCATTCAGCGTTACTTGTTCTTTGAGGCAGGGAACCCAGGGATCTGTCTCACAGTCTTAGTGTTGCTTCTCTGCTTTGTTTCCGGATGTTGGTCTGCTGCCTCTCTGGGCAGAGATCTCAGATGTATGTCAGTCCTGGTTCCTCGTTTTGGATAGTTGTGGGATTCTTTGTTCCTGCTTCAGAGATGACTGTGTTAAAACTAATCCATTTATACCGTATTCACACTGTTTCACCTAATGATTTGAGGAAAATTACAAAAACTATGGATAAAAGCTCTCACAGTTAGTGAGCTGACTCCTACCAACCCTTAGCGATCTTATAGAATGAAGTAGAACTGACTGAGAAATTTCTGAAGCTATAAATCATTAAGGAACCAGAAAGCCTCCTTTATTTCTTCATTAGAACAGCTGGTGGGCTCAAACTTCTGCTTTTGTGGTTATCCCACTATGTCATTTATAAGACTATTTCATAACTAGTGCTGTTTTAATTTTTATTACCTATCACGGTCAAGTGGATTCCATCTCAACTCGATGGCATCTAATGACAAGGATGGCTGGAAGATATGGATTGTTACCATACTTATTACCACATCAGTTCACTCCTCCCTTTTGGTAAGATATAAGGTCAGTAACAACAACAGAAAAAGCATGATTTTTTTTATAAAACTGACTGACACAGTGGCTGCTATCATGAGCTCAATCACACCCAGCGTGAGAATGCCCCAGGATTTCATTTTGTTGTACGTATGTTGACTGTGAGTTCAAGGACACCTCACAACAACCTGTCACCCTGAGAGAGGGAATAGTATCTCAGGCTCGAGGGACTTAGATAGGGTGCCGACAACTGCCCAGTGATTAAGTAACAGAATTGCCATTTGATCTGGGTCTGTTCTGATTCTGGGTCCAGGTTCCTGCCCATGACCTGGATAGTGGGTTAGGACCCAGGAAGCAACTCTCAGCTCCATGTCTCTCTGTGACGTGGTGAGATATCCAAAATTGTGTCAGAACGATCACACCAGCTTGACTCCATCTGAACATTTGCATCATCGAGTCCTTCTTTGTGGTTGCCACGGGTTGAGTCGCCTCTGACCCCCAGGCAGCCTGGGCACAACGGAAGGAAGGCCAGCCCGGCATGCAGCCTCCTCCCCATGGCTCCCATGCCTGAGCCCATGGATGCCACCACCATCAGTGTCAATCCATCTGGTGGGGGCCCGTCCTCGTTTTTGCTGCACCTCCTCTTTACAGATCATCTACTAAACCCTTACCCAGACATAAATACTTAGCAAAGAATGTCCGCTCTAGCTGTGGAACCTTTAGACAGACTAAATTGCTTAACAAAAATGATTCTGTGGTTAAGCTAAAGACATGGAAAAAAGTGTTCCTACCGGTGGGTCTTGACAGAAGACCCTCATCAGAAATCCCCTCAGCAATCATCAGACAATGTTTAATTCAATTGTGACTTTGTGGCCACCTGGTAGAAAACTCCCTTTAGTCATGGTAAGATAAACAATTCAGAGAGCCACTGTGTTTCCAACTAGCCTTGGTAAAGTCTCCTCTCTTTCGAGCTGTCTTGATCTTGCAGCTTCTGATTAGAATGCCCTATCTCTCTTGATTTCACCTCATCACCATAGTGCCTCTTTCATTCCATTGCTTTGGATCATTTATGGTACTTTCACTTTGCTAGGTCAGAAATGTACCTGGTTGAAATGATTTTGAACCTTCAATATGTCTCTTTTCTTTTCTTTTGACAGCACACCTGTTGGATTGTGCCAAGTGATTGGCCTTGTCTGAAACTCAGTTTCCTTTCCTCACAATCTCAGTAGCTATTGCTTTCCTGGTTTCTCTTCTTCTCCCGGCCCCCCTCCTCCATCCCCTGCCCCCTCACTGTCATCACTCAAGACCAAGATAATCAGGCAGATCAACTAGTCGCTGTGGAGTTGAGCCCAGCTCACAGAGAGCAATGTGCTGCAGAGGGGACCTGCACTGCAGAGTTTTCAAGGTTGTGATTTTTGGAAAAAATGATGACCAGGGGGCCTTCCTTTCAAGGAGCTTCAGGGTGGATTTGAAATGCCAACTGTCCACTTAGCAGCCAAGTGCTTAATCCTTTGTGTTACCCAAAACTTTTACCTTAGTTGTAGGTGCTTCCTAATGAAATCCGCTTGCCTCTGCCACACCTGTCCAGGCAGGTCCATTCCTCCAAACCACGTAGCAAAGAGCAGGTGTACAGTCGGGAATAGGGTGAAAAGTGCATATTTGAGGATCTTCTCTTTTCTCCCTGCCATCAGAGCCTTAGGACATCATGAAAATCAAATGCAGATAAGGTTTGGGAAGAAGGAGTTCTGGATTAGGTTTTGCTTTCATAAAATATCTCCAACATGCCGAAGATTTCAAAAAATGAACAAACACTCTCATGCTACCATCTGGTTCTATGAATGCTAACTTTTTGTCATATTTGCTTCAGATGTTTTTGTTTTTGTTGTTTTAAAGAAAACATTCCGTTCAAGTTTCTGGGGACGCTCCCTGAGCTCGCTCGCCAGCCCTTGATCCCCTGTCTCTGCCCCAGGAATCGGGGTGACAGAGAGGTGAAGGTGTTCAACAGAAGGTTGAGGATTCCCCACTTTCAGCTGCTTTACCCGATAAAGAAGAAGCAGCGAGCTTCCATTAAGAGGCAGAGCCCTGGAAACCATAGGGGTATTTCTACTCTGTGCAGCAGAATTGACCTAGATATAGTGGGAGTTTTGTTGGAATAGTGCTATATGTGATTCCTGACCAGATCTTCATGGTACATAATGTTAATTTAAAACATGCATCATCATCTATTTGAAAATGGACATCAGTGTATCTTTCTGAAATGTCCCCTTTTTTGTTCAGCAGTGATCGTTACTAATTGTTTATCCAGGTTACTATATGTAGCTTGGTAATATTTATTAGGGACAAAGACAAGAGAGAGGCTCAGCTGCACAAAGGAAATCATTTGCACAAGGTCAGAAAGGCATCCAAGGATTTGTTCAATTCATGGACTTTAAAAGGACATGGAAAGGCAAAAGAAAAGATCACAAAAGACGACTGGTGGCAGAGCAAGGCTTCACATTATAGGTAAGACTACAGAAGCCCCAACAGCACTACGGTTGTGACATATATTAGACATAGGCGCTTACAAGACTGCTCCAGGGCCTTTCAATCAAGACAGTCATGACTAAGCACATCAGAAAGACAGTGTCCATCAAGAACAGAGAATCCCTGGTGGCACAGTGATTAAGCTTTGGACTACTAACTGTGAAGTCAGCACTTCAAAACCACCAGTGAGACTTTCTATTCCAGTCCAGCGTTACTGGCTCCAGAATCCACAGGGACCACTGTACTCTGTCTCATGAGTTGACAAAGATGCAACAGCAGTGAGTTTGAGTATTTGGGGATCCAGGACACACTCAGGCAAGACCCCAAGGGAGACTGCCCCTCCTTTTCACTTTGCCCAAGGGCAAGACAGTTCACATTCCTTCTTAATGTTGCTGCTATTATTAGGGGCCACCGAGTGGGTTCTAACCCAGAGCCACCCTAAGCACAACAGAACAAACACTCCCTGGATGCAGAAACATGGATCCCAGAAGAATTGAAACAATTTCTCACAACATGCCCTGACTTCCAGTATCACCTCAGTTTAAAAAAAAACAGCTCAGTTGATATTCTGTCCATATTTGGAGTCTCGTCACTGACTAATTAAGGTTGTTGGATGCATGAAATACAAGATAGAAAAACTCTTCAGAGACAATAGCAGTAGTAATGATTTCCTGAAGTATGAGAAGAGAGGAGACGGGAAGTGGGCAGAGGAAATTGATAGTAATGATGGCTGTATAACCCCACTGGAAGGGAATAGATAACAGAATTGTAGGTGAGTGAACACATTGGATGATGTAAGATACAGTAATAATAATGCATAATATAATTAATATAATCTTATAATATAACAAAATGGTTCCTGGGGGTAGGGTGGGGGAGGAAGGGGATAAAGGGGAGTTCTTTTCAAAGAATTCAAGAAGAATTTTACTCTAAATTTTCTTTATGAAATTTTTGTGGCCATCACTTAATTTCTTTCTAGCTACATAACTAGTTGCCTAAATTGAACAGAGAATGATGAGAAGAATATTTTTACAGCACAAAATACCTATGGAGAATTAGAGGTGAAACAGTCTTTTCCAGGTTTCTTATCTGAAGGAAATTCTTCATTGAAGAATTTGAAGACATATTTTAGAGCATAAACGAAGGAAATGAACTTTTAAAAAAGATGCCCAATTTAAGTCATTACGAATAGAACAAAACAAAACACAAACCCGAAAGAACCAATCAGAAATTGTGCATGAGCATTTCTTTCTTTTAATAAACCATTTTATTTGAGGGCTCTTAAAACTGTTATAACAATCCACACGTCAATTGTGTCAAGCACATATGTACACATGTTGTCATCACCATTTTCAAAGCAGTTTCTTTCTATTCTTGAGCCTTTGCTATCAGCAATGCTTTCTATCTGCCCTTCCCCATCCTCCTACCCTGTAATCCCTTGATAAATTATAAATTATTATTATTTTCATATCTTACATCGTCTGCTCTCTCCCTTCATTCACATTTCTGTTGTTCATCCCCCTCAGGGAGGGGGGACATTATATGTCATTGCAATTGGTTTCCCCTTCCGCCCCTTCCCCTTACCCACCTACCCCCTACTCTCATGGTATCTCTGCTCCCATTCTTGTTCCCGAGGCGTTTATCTATTCTGGATTCTTTGTGAGAGCTTTAATCTGCACCAGTGTACATGATCTGGCCTAGTCAGATTTGTAAGGTGGAACTGGGGTCATGAGGGGCGGAAGCATTAAAGAACTAGAGGAATGTTGCTTGTTTCATTGGGAACATTTCTTTTTGTAATCTATGTGGTGAAGTTGAAGTACACTGCCATAATCCAGTTCTACTCAAAGCAATCTGCTCAGAAAATGTGGTGCTAAAAAGAGAAATCTTACTATTTTCTGGACTACTCCAGTGACATTTCTTCTACCCCACTGTCCTCTCTAATGACTATCTGAATTGCCTTGGTTTGGGGTATGCCAATGGCCCCCACATCCATTCAGAGAATACACTCTACATGGACAAACCAGATAATGCCTCCCCAGCCACTCAGCCCTCTACTTGGTCTATCAGTCTTTTTGATTTCTAGTCCCCATCAAAATTTGAAAGAAGGTGCTCTCCTTTTGGCAGAATGGGCATCTCACTAGCTCTCTCTCTGGTTTTAGTTATGATGATAGAGCTCAGGTTGCTAATTGGTTTGTTTTATTTCTCCACCAAAGACTCTAAACACTGGCTCTGCCCTTTAATAATAAACTGTTTACTTTTGTAGAGGGGAAAAAAATCTCAATGTCAAGAAATGAAGAAAGAAATATCTATGTTATGAAAAAATCTTTCCAGTTTTTTTTTGGGGGGGGTATTCTCTCAAATATATATTTCCAACAATTCTACTAGGTTCAGCCAGAAGAGAAAGGATTTGTTTGTTTGTTTTAGTATCTTTTAAATAAGACAAGACAGCAGCTGCCTGCTATCTGGCTGTCATCCAGATCTTCTATTCTCATCCTTCTTGGCAGACTAGGTTCTCCTAAGCCTTCAGTTCAAAACGTTATTAGATTCCTGAGATAGGAGAACTCATGCGGGCAGCTGAGGGCTCCAGCCAGGGGCAAGCCTTCCTAGTCATTGACATGGGGACAGTGATTCTTTGTGTGCTTCTCGCCATTTGCAAGTATTCACTTTAAACACAATAATACCGTTAGTCTCATACAGTGTTCTTCAAACCCCGGGTCATGACCCGCTAGCGGTCTGGAAATCCACTTTGATGGTTACAGCAAACATTTAGAGTGATGAAGGAGATCAAATTGAGTAGAATAAAAAATATCAAAATCCACGCTCACGATAAAGCTCGACATTGTTTTGTGAATATATATATGAAGAGACGTTTGTTCTGGGTGATGCTGTGATTGTATTTCTTATGATGTGTCACAGTTAGAAGAATTAAACAATGAAAGGCCATGGACAGGGGTCTGCAAATGCCTGTTTTTGTCAGCAAAGTGCATTGGAACACAGTCATGCTCTTTGTGTTCTGTCTTCTGGTGTTTTTCACACCACCGTATTTTCACTGAGTAGTTGTGACACCGTGTGAGGCCTGCGAAGTCTCAATTATTTACTTTTTGGTTTAGTTCATTACAGAAAAAGAGAAGTCACCCATCCCTGGTTGGAGATAGTAAAGCAACCACTTCTAATGCAAAGTCAAATGAAGTTTTATTATAAATAACCTCCAGAATGTCTACCTTTAGTACTACTCCACCTGTAGCCAGACACTTATGAATGCACCCAGCACCATGGAAATGTGCATATGATGCAAGCAATGCTCGCTGAGGAAATCGGGGCTAGTCCGATGCAGTGTCCCCCTCATGAAAGGCAAACTGGATGGCCTTTCCATTCCAGGAAAATATTTTGATGTTTAACCTCGTTGCACTCAACCAGACGTTTCCTTGTACAACTTTTCAAGGGAAATATTTCAGTCCTGCATTCATCGTAGGGGCCACGTGTCTTATCCAAGCTAAATATTTCCAGAAAATAAATGTCTAGACACCGTCTCATATAAATTAAGCACCCGGTTTTTAAAAGATTCCAAGCAGACCTCCTTTTTGGTCTATGAGCAAGTCCACTGTTATCCCTGTGGACAACCCTGGGGCAAACCTGGTGTGTCTAAGTGCGTGGTCCCAGAGGAGCTAAGGAGTGCCGCTCAGCCATTAGTGGACAGTGTATGGGAGCCCACATATTTCATTTGCGTGTGCTTCCGGGGGCCAGGGAGTGGGGCGCCAAGATGCAAGAACTCTAGGAAAGTAAGTCAAAGAGCACTGCTACAAAAGAATACCAGCGTCATTAACCCAAAGTACCCAAAGGTGAAGATAGGATTCTGTAACTAACTTCCCTCTAGGAACCCTTCTCCAAAGACTCCTGTGTTCTTCTGCGGACACCACATCCAGGCTTGAGCATTCTTGAGGGCCTCAGTTCGTGTTCTTGTTTTACAGGCTCTTTGAGATTGGGGAAAACCATGAAGTGTGAAAGGGCCATATCGAGGCTGGAAGGGGAAAGGGGTAAGGTCTCCAAAAGAAATTTTCATGGGACAGTCCTTGTGTCTCCAAAGAATGGGTTTACTGTCATGATAAAAAACAAATGTGGGGAGGGAGGGAAAAATGAGGAGCTGATACCAAGGGCTCCAGTGGAATGAGAATGTTTTCAGAATGATGATGGCCACAAATGTGCAAATATACTTGACCCAATGGATGGATGGATGGATGCATTGTGATAACAGTTGTGTTGGCCCCAATAAAATGATTTTTAAAAATCCTCAGCACAACTTTCTCGGCCTTTTAATCATTGATTCAGCTTTCATTTTCCTTATGACTTCTTCTTAATAAGCACCCATGATCCTCCTATGTCCTTTGAGAAATTCTATCGTGGGTTACTCCTTTGTGTTCTCCCCCAACCATTGCCATCAGCTTTTCGACTGACCGCTCCTTATATTGAACGGGCCCAGCAAATCCCTTGGGAAGTCACCATGATGATTGCGCCTATTTTTGAAGACACTCTAATGAGAGTAAGACAAGTGTACTATTGAGAGAGCTTGTCCACAGCCATCCAATAATTGCAGATGTATTTAAATGTGTTTGATTGTGTAGCAGCACTTTTTGATTTACTTTCACATATCATAGAGTATTTTGCTTTTCAATCAAGTTATCAGTTATAAAAATCTTATATGAAAAAGTGACACATAGGTTGAAGTCTACCTAAGAGAGGCTTCTCATATTCATTGACTACCCTCATCAGTATATAAGGGGCATGTGTATTAATTACTTTATGATCAAGTTCTGTTAATGTCTCTTTGAGTTTCTATTTTATTCATATGTAAGGTTGCTTGAATTAAATGTACCATTTAATTCAAATGATACATTTTATTGTTTTTATATTTATATTTTCCTTTATATGTACTTCTCTATCAGTCTAAGGGAAATTTCACTCAAAATATTTTTAAGAGATTGAATACCTAAAGATCAAAAATTGCTATGATTGTGCACACATTAGCTACTGTTACTGTTATGCAGAAAAGAATCTCATAGGGAAGAATATACAATGAAGTACATTAGACCACCCGAAGTTGTTTGGAGAGATAATTCAAGAAGTAGCTATTTATCTTTTTCTAGATTTGTGCAAAATCATGTGCAGTGCACTATCTTTTATGGGGGAAAGAGTAAAGAATTGACTAAGTGGAGAGGAGAAACAAAAGACATATAAACAGACTTTATCCTCCAGCCCCTTAAACATGAAACAAATGTATTTGGCGTTCATTGAGCATATAATGGATGTTTACTGGGTGTCAGGCACTGAGCCAAGTGTGTGGTAACAGAAACAGCAAGGACTATGCTTTAAAGGGACTTCCAGTGCAGAGGGTTGGGCTAGAAAGCAAGCTTAGAGCAGAAACAAGATCATTTCAGAGAGTGAAAATAAGTTTGCAGAACAAGCCCACTATCTTTTACTACTTTCTCACAAATTTTTTGAAGCCCGTAGAGTTCGGGATATAGTAAATTCAGATCACATAATGGACAAAGCGGGCACTTCCCTCTGGGTAAGCTTGGCAGACCTCGCCAAAGAAATCCTGTAGGTCCTGAGGAAGATACTTAAGTTGGTTTTGAGTGGTTCTTGCTGAAGAACCACTGGAGCACTATTTGTGAAAATAGTCTTCCTTCTCAAAAATACCTGGGAGTAAAAGTATATAGCCTGATGAGGCTAATGATAATGCCTGGTATTTTTTGCTTAGCTGGTATTTCTCAGTCGCTTCTGGTTAGGTGATTGACATTCACTGACTGGGTTTCTTTAAATTCTCAGTATGAGATATTACGGAGGATTGGATTTTTAAGGATGGCCACAGTCATAGCTCCCATCTCAAGTGTCGGGGAATTCCATTTGTCTTAAGGCTCTCCATAGTTTGCTATGTCCCACACAGTCAAATGCCTTTGCATAGTCTATACAACAAGAGTCAAGATCTTTCTGAGTATCATCTGCTTTCAAGATGCACCCAGTGATATCACTTGTTCCTTGTCCTCTTCTGAATCCTGCCTGTATTTCTGCAAACTCACTGCCAATGCACGCTCTGGAGAGGTCATGATCTGGAGGACAACATGAAAGGCAACAGGTTGAAGACCCAAGTACTTAGATGCTGGTTTGACTTTCTACCAGGAAAGACTGAGCTAGAGTGGAGACCTTTATGACTCAACCACCAATTCCAGGGACTACGTGCTTTTATTATCAGTTGTGGGCACTAGTGGTCTCTTCAGGCTAAGCATGATCCCATTTTGGGCACAGCTGCACAGTTATGTTAAACGAGTCAACCTGGTTTTGCTTTCAGGTCCCACGTCCTTTATCACCACATTGTATAGGCAATAAGACCACTTATTCAGGCCAAGTGGATTAAAAAAAGGGCAGGTGCTTCTACTCTTGCTCAATCTTCACAGGTAGAAAGTCAAATCTGCCTCTGGGTGTCTGTCCTCTAGCCGTTACCCTCCATTGTATAACCTCTCCCGCACTTGACCTTATCCACAGTAGGCGAGTATCATCTTCATGGGCACCAACCAAACTAAGTATGTGCCATTCTTTGAAAGAGGTCTGTGAAGTTCCATCTCCATTTTGTTTCTCAAGCTACTGCTAACCATGCTCCAAAGCCCTCACACAAAGCAGTCTTCCTCTCTGAGAAGGACTCTTTTATTAACCCCTTTCACATTCAGGTGCTTAATTTAGAAATTCTAAATTAGCATTTGCAAATTAATAGTATCATCTCTGGAGTTATTCTGCAGAGTTCATATTCTCACTCAGTAACTTATAAGAACATGGGCAAAGAATACATTCATTACATCTTCTAAGCTTCAGTTTCCTCCTTGGTAATATTACATAAATTCATCTGTGAAAATACTCATAACAGGACCTGGCTCATTGCACCCACTGTAATATAGGTATTCTTATGTCAAAGGCATATTTCACAAGTATAAATGTACAACATACATTTAGATGCACATATATGTGTACACATCTATATATGATATATAGATTATATATTGATGCATGAACTATACAACAAACATGAATTGCCTATCTTCATGCACATATAATGTATCACATACATATTTATGCATAGGTGGTATGTATAAATTGATTTGACTTGTGATATATTTACACATATATTTGTGTATGTGGGCAGCCTCAAAAAGTTTATGGAAAAATGGAATGAAAAAATAATGGAATATTTCCATGAACCTTCTTCTATCTTTTTAGTTATCTATGTATCAATTCTCTAGATAGGCTTGTTTTCCCTCAGGTATTAGATACTCTTCACCTTGTATTAATTGTGCTATTGTTAAGTAAGGATATGCGTTCATGATTTGCCTTTCCTGAGACTCTGATGTCAGTGAAACAAGCCTTAGTCATGTTGGTTTTATTCGGAATCGGTGTAATGTTCTGCCTCCTGAAGGGCAGGGTACGTGCCTTGCTCTCACCTCTGTGTCAGCACAGGCCTGCATGCTGTACAAGCTTGATAAAGGTGACTCGAATGAGTGACTGTCTAGTTGATTTATCTGGGGTACATCAGGAGGGTGTGCAGGCTAAGGGGATAATGCTGAAAAACAAGTTCTTCTCCCATGAGTTCTCTGACCTTCGATTTTTTCAAGTGGCAGAAGGTTTGAGACAAATCCAGACAATCAGACATGCCAGCCTCTGGAAGAGAGTCAAGGTCAGAGGCATTTGACTCGGTCATTAAACACGAATGGAGGGTTACAGCAACAGGAGCTTTTACTGTGCTGTGACATCATCTCCATCCTTTTATATGGGTGAAACTGTTTACCAGTGGTCCAGAGATGTGAGGGAAAAATGTCCTCTCCACATTCTCCACACTTTTCAGTATGAAACGGCCCCAGGAAATGACTTGGGTGCTGAGGTAATTTCCTAGATGGGCTCGCAAATTTCATTTGTCTTCAATTTCAAGGGAAGAGCAAAGAAATTAGAAACTCGATGTGGATGGTTCTGGAAAGTGAAAGGAACACAGACCACATTTACCACCCAAGGTTTGAATAGGAACTGGTGAAACATGATCTCACCAGCCTGAGGCCGGGTCAGGCTGTGAAGATGAGGCACTTAATTGTGGACTGAGGAAAGGGGGAATTTCTTCCAAGAGGCATAGGGACCAATCCCAGAGGGGCGGGAAAGGAGCCCTGGTAGTATGATGGCTTAAGCACTCAACTGCCAACAGAAAGTCTAGCTCCTTCAGATGCTCCCTGGAAGACTCAGCAATCTGCTTCAGTGAGGTTTACAACCAACAGAATCCCGAGAAAGGGGTGGGGGTGGGGGGCCCTTGAGTAGGGGGTGGATGCATACTCTTCTGTCCTGTGAGGTTATTATACGCCTTAGAATCAATGGAGCCCCACAGCCACAGAAATCGCAGGAAGTGTTGTAGATTTGCAACCATTCTTCAGTTTCTGTAAAACACATTCTGTCAGGCAACATGCTCAGTGTGGGAGACACAGAAATAGTACTTTCTTTGTCCTCAAGAAACTCTTATCTAAAGGGAGGAACTGACATGTTGGCAGATAATGAGCAGAAAGTGGAGTCAGTAGAATTCAGGAGGGCAGCAGAGGCGGACACAACAGCATCCAGGAGGATTTCAGTTTGGTTTGCCCACCTGAATGGTTACTGCCAAAGGCATAGCCTACCCAGTCTGATATTCCCCGCCCCTGCCAGCATAATCTTTCTAAGTTGCAGACATGATCCTATTATCTCCTTCTTATAACCCTTCTTTATAATGATAATTAAATATAATAAATAGCTAATATTTATGGAATGCTACCTCTGTGCCACGTTCTAGCTTATGTGAGTTCCACATGCTCACCATCATCCATGGCTCTCAATGAGTGACCCGAGGGCTCTTGGGCCTTTTCCCCAAGCTCCCCACGATCTCCTTCAGCGGGTTCTGAACTTCATTCTACAATTTTATTTTCTGCCGCTTTCACCATGGGAACTTTGCACCACAGGTTCCTTCACATACCTGCAATGTCCTCCAAAGATGACTCCCTTGTTTTGCATCTTCTGAGCTCTGGGGAGGCTTTGACTGAGTGAGGCTGTCTGCTTCCAAACAGATGTAGCGTCTCAGAGACGCTGCACAGGATCGCTCTGAGTTGGAACTGATTCGTGGCCATGGGTTTGGGCAGTGGACATTCTGCCCGCTTGGGGTGATTTCTGCATCCTTTGGTGGGGCCTATTTCTAGTCCTCCTTTGAGGTTTAGTTGAAGAAAAAACTAGAAAATGTCCACCCTCTTTAGGGAAGAATTCCTAGGCCTGACTCCTGGGCCCTTGCCATCCTGCTCTTGTGGTCCAGCAAAGTCATCTTCTAGTGATCATATGGGATGCTTTCTCTGATTGGCTTGGCTATCACCACTTGACCTTGAGATTTCTCTGTTCTCCCTGTGGCACTGGCCTATAAGGTCCATGAGGCAGGGATTGTGATGCTAACTCTGAATCCACATCACTGAATAACTGCTCAGCAAATAGATAGATTGCTGTACCTATTATGCTGCATGGGAATCAATCTGCATGCATACATTTTTCCAAGTAATTTGGGAGCTCATTTGAGAGCAAGGATTTATTTATTTATTTCTTCTCATCGATTCTAATTGTAGTTTTCCATTTTTCTCTGCCTCTAGCACTCTTTTTCACATTGAGGAAGTAGGAGTCAATATTTGTTAGATGGCTGTAAAGACTCGGTAAAACTCATCTGGTAATTGTAATGTGGTTTTTTTAAAACTCTGAGCTAAATGAGGTGACACATGGAAGAGTCAAGATAGTATCCTATAAGAAGCCCTAAACTCAGGGCTGAGCCTCGGTGGCGTAGTGGTTGTGTGCGGGATTGCGGCCCACTGGGACGGAGGTTCAATTCCAGCTCTCGTAGCAAAGGCTGAGCCTCCTACTCCCACCACCTGAGGGCAGTGATGCCCCCCCCAAAAAAAACCCCAAAACAAACAAACAAACAAGAAGCCCTAAACTCTAGGACATTAGACTCAGAATCTATATCATGACCTTGTTAGTCACTCACCCAGTTTGCATCTACTTTCTTCCAATCACTTATTAGCCACATTAATAATAGCTAACTGAGAGAGCAATTTAAAAATTAAATAAGACAGCATACAGAAAATGTCTGGCACAAGGAATCGCCCAACAGATGTGAAGTTTTTTTTTTTCACTCGGGTAGTACAGGGTAGTTCTGATTTGTTTATTTCTTAAAAAGCAAAATTATGTGGGTTTCTCTGTCTTGTAGTCACAGCCTTATATGCCCTTCAGCCAGTGTCAAATGGGTGTCAAATGAAGCCTTTGAAACCTAACACTGGACTTGCCAGGAAGGCATTAGACTACTCCTAACTTATACTATTTTGGGATTTGATGGCTTTGGAAAGAAGATAACAGCTGCTTTTTATGCAGATAGAAAATGACTGTACTTGCTTAGGAAGTGCCAAACCTCAACTATTGCCATTTGGAAAGAACTCAACACACTCTGAAGTTGAGCATTCAAAAGTTATTATTCTTATGCCAACATAAAAGTTTATTCAGGAAGTTGCATGCACATACACACACATCAAGTAGTATAGCAGTGACCTCCAAGAAACTGTAACATTTTCCAGCCTTGCTGCTCTAACACGTTTAGTCATCATGAAGATAGATAGAAAGGTGCACTTGTCAGACAGTCTAGGGAAAGCTGTAGTTACAAATAACTCGAAAATGCCACTGGTTTAAAGCAGCAGGTGTGCTATCTGATGTTTCTATGTCAGTTATATATTGTTCTTACTCAGGATTGAGACTTATGGAACCTCTTCAAACAGAATATTGCCAGTTATTCACACAGAAGGTGAAAGGACTATGTTGAATCATACACTGAATCTTAGAACATCTGTCTGGCTGTGACTTATGTTATGGGTGCACACATCTCTTTGGTAGAGCAAATCACATGTTCTTTTCAGGTCACGAGCTCTAAAAGAGTAACCTCAAATATATCAGTAAACATCAGTGGAACAGAGGGAATAGATTCAAAAGGTATTCACGAGAGGCCATGAGAGTCGAGTTAAAAAACAAAAACAATGGAGAGGCTGCAGAGAGATAGGAACTCGTAAATACTGCTGGGGAGTCTGTAAATATATAAAACCACTGTCGGAAGCAATAAGGTGCTACCTAAAACAAGTGGGAATGCAAATACCCATTGATCCATTAATCTCTTTGCTGGGTATACACCCTAAAGTAGTAATAACCATACGATGAACACACGTATACAATTCTATGTTCATTGTACCACAATTCACAAAACGAAGAAGTTATAAAGAACCCAAATACACAATACTATACATGATGAGGAAGCTTTGGTACATACACACCATGAAATATCACCCACTGCTATAAAACAATGATGAAATGAAGCACTTCTTATCATGGAAAAACCTGGGAAACATTATGGTGATTGAAGTTAGTCAGTCACAAAAGAATAGAGGCTATATGAGACAGCTGCTAGAAAGATAGAAGCCAAGACAAAAACTCACATACCCAAGGGAACAGTCTTTGGAGGAGGCCCAGTGGAGGAGGGTAAGGCAGGCAAAATGAACCAAGGGTTGACAGGTGTCAGCTTTCATGAACGGGAGGATGGAGTTCTGCAGAGGGATAGATAATCAGGGAAGGAGTACAGTGGAGCACTAGGGCTTGATGAGTGGTTTGAACAGTTGAATACAGAGGTGATGGTCTGGAATGCAAACCCCTCATCTAATTACTACTACGACTACGACTACTATGACTATGACTAAAATAGTACAAATGGGTAGGGAAGAGGGTGTCTAAGTAATCTAGAAACAAAAGAGAGGCTAAAGAAATGGCTTAAATGTATAAGGCAGTAAGGAAAATACAAATGAGACACTCACTCACTCACTCACTCACTCACTCACTCACTGTCAATGGCAACTCACAGCACCACTATAGGACCCAGCAGAACTGTCCCTGTGATTTTCTGAGACTGTACCTCTGTGGGCATCAAAAGTCCCTTATTCTTCTGAGCTTTGCACTAGAGTGAAGGAATGCCAGGTTTGTAATCACTCGCAGTAATAAAATGCATCTCTTTTCCAATGTAAAAAAATGGAAACTTATGAGGTAGACTTAGTCAGAGGTGGTGAGTGATATGGTATAGAATACAAATGAAGGTAAGAATTCCAACATGACGGCTTGGCTTCTACCTAGGATGATTTGGAAAAGATGATACCACTCACTGAAAAAGGCCTGTGAAATTTCAAACATTTTATATTTGTTGGGCTTGAAAACAACTGAGAAGTGATATTAAGTAGGTGTTAAATAGGAGAAAAAAATCAACCTGGAGATAAATATTTAGTACATATCAACTCCAAAGTGGTGGTGGAATTCAAGGGAGAATGTACAGAGGGGAAAGTGACCAAGAAAAGTATGGTAATATCAAGGATTAGTAAGAATGTCAAACAGCCGAGATATGTATGCTACGATCACTGAAGTGTAAATTGATACAATCATTTTGAAAAGCATTTTTTAATTAACGAGTCCTACAAAATGGTCCTATAGAATTGTGAAGACAGACCAAATAAATACAAAGCAGCATTGTTACACTAGCAAAAAACAGTAAACAACGCAAATACTCTTCAGCAGTAGAAGGCCGAAGGAGTCTAGTGGCATCCATATGATGCAAAAAATCAGAGTAAAAACATTATGAAGCAGAATGTCAGAAAGAACGCAGACATATCTCAAGAACATACTGTTAAATGGAAACAGCAATTTTCAAAAGAAGACATCAGATATAATTCTTTTAATAATATAACATGCAAAATTTCCAAAAGTAAGCACTTGTGGTTAGAAAGAGGAGGAAGAGGAAGTGCATGATAAGCACAAAAGGTATGTTAGTGTTTGTCTCTGAAAGGAAGGGTCAGGGATAAGATCTGAGCATGCATGCACAGGTTTTAAGTATGACTATGATATAGTTACAAAAATGTCAAGAAATAAGAATTTTATTGTATTTTTAAAACTTTTTAATCTTTTACTTCAAAAATATTCATTTGCTTCTATGCAAACTTCTAGAATTTGTTTTCAAGTAATCTAAAATTAAAAAACAAACAAGCAAACAAAAGTGTGGCAACTGTGTTCTTCAATACATTTTATAGTATAGTCAGAGGAAAAGGCACCTTTAAAGTAGATTAGCCTAAGATAGCCAGTAAATAATTCTGTAACAGAAATGGGAAGAAATAAGGTAATAATAATGATTGCCATTAATAAACTGATTTCTATGCAATTGATTCCAAGCAATTGACTTAGCACATTATGAATATATTTTATTTAATCTTTCAGCAATAGTATGAAGTTGATGTTGTCATATTATTGTAACATCTGAGGTGAATGAAACTCATGGAAGTCATGTTATATAGACCAAAGTTTTTATATGAATGAATGGTAGCACTTGGTTTCGAACTCTTGACCAGAGTTTTATAAGCTTAACCATATGTTAAGGAAAAAAGAGTCTGGACTCTCAATGTTGAAAAGACATAAAATACAGTGGGGAAGAAAGGCTTCTACTTTTGAGAATGATAAAATTATCTCTTTATGAATTGAAATTGGCTCAAGTGAGTTTTCCTTTCTTCAGTGTCACCAGTAGAAATGGAGTGGAAGTGAAATTTAAACTGTATTAGTATAATGATGAAGATCATCCAAATTGCAAGAAAATGAAAATGTCCAAATTCAATGACACCAGAGAATGCCAGCAATAAAAGCACTTACACGTGTGTGTGTGTGTGTGTGTGTATGACACAATTATAACCAGTGTATCCTAACCAGTGCTCAAAATCAATGACAAAGACAAAAAAACCTTTAAAATTACAAGGGAAAAAAGAGACAGCTTATATTATAATACAGATAAGAATAGCAGCAAACTTTTATTTGAACAGTATGAAAGACAGAAGATAATGGAAAATAAATATTCTAAGTGTTAACTAAAGAATGAAGCAAAGACATATCCTTGCAATCAAGTAAGTTTTGCCTCCTAGTGACCCTATAAGGTAGAATAGAATTGTCCCTTTGGGTTTGTGAGATCCCCAAAACTTTAAGGGATCAGAAAGCCTAGGTTTTGTTTTTTGTTTCCCACGGAGGCGGTGGTTGGTTTGAAGTGCTGATAAACAAAACTGTCTCAATGTAGAATTCTGTTCTGAATAGGAACATATTTTAATGATTTCAGACAAATAACAATCGAGAGGATTTGGGACCAAGACTCATGTGATTCCATCGAGTTGGTTCCATCTCACAGAGACCCTGACCACAGAACAGAACACGGCTTCATGTTTCATCACGCTCACAGTGGTTGCCAGGCTTGAGCCCATTGTACAGACACGGCAGTCGGTCTCAGCGAGTCTTCCTTTTTCTATCATCGGTGTCTTTTTCCAGGGACCAGTCTCTCCTGATAACATGTTCGAAGTATGCCAGATGAAATCTCATCATCTTTGGTTCTAAGGAGTGTTTTAGTTGTCCTCCTCCCAAGATAAATTTGCCCACCATTTTATGGCAGTCTATGATATATCCAATATGATTTGCCAATGCCATAACTTGAATGTAGAGATTAAGTTTTAAGTTTATTAAGTTTTCTGTATTCCTTGTCCAGCTTTCACATGTGGAAGACATATTGAAAGTACCACACCTGTGCCAGGCATACCTTAGCCCTGCGAGTGACATCTTGATTTTCTAACACCTGTGCAGCGGATTTGCTCAATGCAATAGGCTGTCATTTTATGTTTTGACTGGTGATTCTATTGATTGCTGGGCCAAGTAGAATGAAACTATCAATAGGCCTTGATGAAAACTAAGGAGTTGTCTGGTGGGAATATAAAATGGCATATGATGTTTGGGAACCAGTTTGAGAGTTTCTTATAAATTAGACACCTACATATGATACAGTGTAGCATCTGGGAAAAAAAAATCACTCAAAAGCTAACATCCCTTATGTCCCCACAAAGGTTTTGAATGTGAAACTTTAGGTTAAGGTCTAGGTCAAATCTCTCCTTACCCCAAATGTCTTCATTTTGTAATTTTCTGTAAAAAAAGATACAGATGCTCACTTCTGTTAAATAAAAAGAAGTTCTATTGCTGTTTACCTTCCCAGAGCACTTTGTTAAATTATTCTTGAATAGGTATTTCCTTGGTTTGCAAAACAACTTCTCACCATAATAGAACTCTTTATTTTTAGTTTTCTATTGGACTTGTAATTGTTTCTCTATGACAAATTCTACCTGTTTATATTTACCTAAAAGAAAAGAAAACATCTGTCCATACAGAACTCTGTAAATAAATGTTTGTAGGACCTTTATCCATAATATCCCAAATCTGGAAACAATCCAGATATCCATCAACAGATAAATTGATCAACCAACTGGGTTGTATTAATATGGCTGAATATTGTTCAGCAATAAAAAGTAATGAATTATGAAGGCATTCAGCTGCATACAAGAATCTAAGAAAAATATGCTGACCAGAAGTGCTGTGACAAGACACAAATATAACTCCATTCATAGTGACAGAAGGACAATAGTTCTTATAGGAAAGGTAAGTGTGGGATACAAAGAGACAGAAGGTGGGTTGGGAGGGACTTACCTTGAAGAGACATAATGACCTTTGGGGTATAATGTTAAATATTTTATATCTTGTATGTTCATCTGGACAGACTAGAGAAACAAATGTAGGGAGACTCATATGTATATAAGAAAGAGCTTTACATACAAGAGCAGTTGAGTATTGAGAAAACATCCGAACCCAATCCAGATCAAGTCCATAAGTCTGATATTAGCCCATATGTCCAATACCAATCTACAAACCCTCTTCTGACTCATGAAACAGATGCAATGATGCTGAATGCAGGAAGATCACAGGCCAGTAGGTGGGAAGTCCTGAGATTCCAGTGGCATTATAAGCCTCTCAGTTCTGGGTGTGGTCTACACGTGGTTCCTCCAGCTCTGACAGCCTCAGGGTAGTTTCACGTGGCTTCTCCTCAGAAATGTCTCCTGGAGAATGAGCCTAGAGAGAGTTTCCCACCTTCAAGGAGAATACAGGAATTCCCAGAATCCTCATGAGAAGGGCATGCCCACCCAGAGGCCTCATTGACTACCTGATGATTGACAGGCTAGGCTTCATATCTTTACTCATAATCCTCTTAAATTGGCAGCAGATTATATGACAACCACACCTTGGTCCTGGCGATGGTTATAGGAGTATGTACATTTGTCAAAACTCCTGTAATTATACTTATCAAATTGGTACATTTTATTGTATATAAATTATATTTCAATAAAATTCATGTTTGAAAAAAGCCAAGGTCTAGTGTATGAGAACTTGCAAGACAAGTAGGTAACAAGACAGATGCTCGGAATTATTCAAACACCTCCTCTTACTGTACTTGTATTTTCCCAGGATAGACAAAGATATCACAAAGCAATGTATGCCCAGCTCCTCTCTGCCCAGGGCTCACAATAGATACTCAGTTTGTACTAATGAAGTCGCAGCTGCACTAAAAAGCTGTCAATTCTAATCTTACTTTTGTCAATTGTTCCTTAGTTTTATTCTTAATTCTTAAAACTTCGGATATTCCTCTTCTGACTGAATAGTTGAATCATTGCATTCTATTACTAATACCAACCAATTTCAGAAACAAATCAAAGCTAGAGAAGATATTTATTTTAATTAAAATAATGTGTTTCTGAGTCTTTGCATAGGCAACTGTGCATGGAGGGTGTGTTAAAAATTTTGTGGAGCCTGAGCCCCGGTGGAGTAGGCTGAGCCCCGGTGGCGTAGTGGTTGTGCACGGGACTGCGGCCCACTGGGATGGAGGTTCAATTCCAGCAGTGGGGCTGGGCCTCCTACTCCCACCACCAAGAGCAGTGATGCCCAACAACAACAAAAAGAATTATGGAAAGATGAAGTTAAAAGATAATGTGATTTTTCCCCCCCATGGACTCTTTGAAGTTCCTCTGTGTAGCTATACTTTACTACGAAGTACTTCTTAAGGCAGCTCATTTTCATCCATGACTAAAAATACTTCTATACATTCCCACTATCTTTAGGGTAAAGACAAATCTCCCTAATCTGGCTTCTAGCTTCTTCAAGATACAACTCTTGTCATCTTGTTTGGCTTTTCCAATATTTTTACCAGGTCTGAAGCTTACAATATTCCACGGTGTTGACTCTACAACTTGGAATTTACAGTTCCTACTCCATGAAATATCTTTTTACTGTGTATTAATCTAGGTAAACCATACTTGACTGTCAGACTTCAATCACATGAAAACTCCCAGAAACCTTTCTGACACCTTTCTCCACATACACACAGCTTCTCCCTCTCCTAGGTCAGTACTAAGTAGAGTTTTTCTGGGCTTCCACATATCCTTTGTAGACTTTTAAAGAGTAAATTATTACTCTTATTTCACAACGTGAAACAATGTCCTTCGGGTGTTTTTTCTTCATCTTAGTCCATGCACGAATCTGGTTTTGTCTGTTTTATTTTCACTCAGAGCATTGGTTGGCACCAAGTGAGCACCCTTAAAAATTTACTGAGTAGGCAAACTTCAGAATCACAGCACAATTCAAGAGAGAAACTGCTGCTCAAACTCTTCCTTAGCAGAATGAAATATTCCTTTCCCCCCTCTAATCTCCACTTCTATGTCTTGAGAAAAGGAGGGTTTTTTTTCAGTTTATTTTTCATGATTCTTACATGCCTTATTTTCTACCATATCTTCAGTACTTCCAGGTTGACATGCATTATACTACACATGAACTCATTTAACACTCATCACGCCACAAATGAATGCTTTTCATTATTCTTAGTTTTATTTTTGAGGGAATGGGATGAAAAAAGTTTTCCAAAAGTCATCTGCTGGTTCATAGCAAAATCAGAATTTGAACCCAGTCAGTCAAACTCTGAATTCCCTGTGCTCATTTTTTCCCAGTTTATCCTAATTATAATCACGTGTGTCAGTTTCAAAGGAATACTCTGACCAGTAGAATTGTATATTAGAACCACAGAAAGCAAAGATTTCATTTTCCCAGATGATGTAAATAAGACCTGTAGAATTTAAATGGCTTAAGGTAGGCATCAAAGCTACTTCATATGACTTAAACTCAAAATGAAGTAGTCTTACTTCTGAGTAATCTCTTATTCTTATTTCTGTCTAGCTGTATCCCTTATAGTTTTACAATGATTTTTCTGAGAGTAGTTATTTTTTTAAATCATGCTATTGTGGGCTTGTACAGCTCTCATCACAACCCACCTACCTATCCACCCATCGGGTCAAGCACATTTTTACATTTGTTGCCATCATCATTACCAAAATATTTTTGTTCTTCGTGAGTCTTTGGTATGAGCTCCTCATTTTTGGCCTCCCCCCGCTCCCATATGAACCCTTGAAAATTTATAAATTATTATTATTACTTCATGTTTCACACTGACCAATGTCTCCCTTCACCAGTTTCTTGTTGTCTGTTCCCTGGGAGGGAGTTATAAGTAGTTCCTGTGATCAGTTGCCCCTTTCTCTCCCACCTTCCCCCTTACCCTCCTGGTATTGCTCTCTCATTATTGTTCCCGAGGGATTTTGCTGTCCTGGATCCCCTACATTTCAAGCTCTTATCTGTGTGCATGCTCTGGTTTGCCTGTATTTTAAGGTAGAATTGAGATAATGATAGGCAGGGGGTGGGGGTGGGGTGAGGGGAGAAAACATTAAAGAGAAAAGTTGTATGTTTTATTGGTGCTATACTGCATCTTGACTGGCTAATCACTTCCTGTGACCCTTCTCTAAGGAGATGTCCAACTGCCTACAGATGGGCTTTAGGTCTCCACTTCACACTTCTCCTCATTCACATTGGTATGTTCCCCTCCACCCCGCCTGGGTCTTTGATGCTTGATCAAAGACACTTCATGGTCACACAGGCTGGTGAGGTTCTTCCATGTGGATTTTGCTGCTTCTTATCTAAATGGCCACTTGTTTGTCTTCAAGCCTTTAAGACCCCTGAAGCTATATTTTTTGATAGCCAGACACCATCAGCTTTCTTGACCACTTTTGCTATGCACCCTTTTTTGTCTTCAGTGATTGTGTGGAGAAGATGAGCATCATGGAATGCCAGGTTATTTGAGCAAAGTGTTCTTGCACTGAGAGAGTATTTGAGTCTGTCTGCTGCCTTAATACTTAATACTTAACATATAAATATATGTACATATATGTTTCATGATCATTATATGTAGATATATGTACATATATACAGGCCTGTATTCAGATATCTACAAATGCATAGGGGAGGTTTTTAATCAATGTTGATATCATTGCTGAAATGTTCTTTCAGTATTTCTTTTCATTTTAAAGTCAAAAGAGTTTTTTGTTCTGGGTTAGCTTAGTTCTGGTAACTTTGTGGATTTGGCTAAGTTCTCTTACCTCTTTTGCACTTAATTTTCATCTAATTAAAGGAAATAATAAAAATTACACCACATGATTAATCTAAGAATTATATAAAAAACTGTCTGCATCAAGAACTACATGTTGCATTTGAAATAGGTTGGCAGGGCTTTCTCAAAATACCATCCCCACCGTTATCCACAGGTACTTTTTTCTGGAAAATACAGGCACACTGTTTTTGGAAGGTTTCTTAGCGTCTACAGCATTTGTGTTATCCATGATTGATGAATAGTTTTAAAGCAACAGAATGGATTGTGGCACAGCAGGGAGGAGATCATAATCTTCTCTCCCCTTTTCTTTTTTTCTCCAGAGACTTCCATCTGCATCTGGGTTAGGTCATATGGTAAAATTAATTTGGTGGTTTCACCTCATTGACATCTGTCTCTGTCAGTGTAAATCCCAGGGATCTTGCATGCAAATCAGCACAAGTATCACCCTACTAACCAGAGACTATTCCTGGATCTGGAGTGAAATTTGGAGATCAGAGTAAGGTAGTTCCATGGTGTCATCTGACAACATGTTGGAGACATGAAATCACAAAACTTGGACTAATGCTACTTCTGCAAATAGCCTCAAAACCCATCTAAACCAACGGCATTGGTTCTTTTCTTGTTTGAAGTAGAAAATGTTAACTATGAGACTTCCACTTGTACTGGGATTGTAAATTCACATTGTTGATTTCCCTTCTATAAGTAAGTGTATTCATAATTTCATTTGTTCTCACAGCAGCTCTGTGAAGGTAGAGACTACAGCCAAGTAACCAAACCCACTAACATCCAGTCCATTCTACTTCTTAATTGCCCTGTGTGGGGTTTTCAAGCAGAAACCTTCAGCTTTTTTTGGTAGCAGTGCTGATGGATTTAACTTGCTGATTTTGTGGTTAGCAGTTCAACACCAGGACTCCTGGAGGTAGAGAAGGTAAGTCTCATTAACTGACTCAATAGCTGAGAAAAGAGACATCAACTCAAAAATTGTTAATTAAGCAATCTAAGGTAAGCAGCTCAGAAGTAAGAGATGTTGAATTTAAGCCCTAGTCTCCAGACTACAAACTTTGCCTTCATTCTTCGTTGAATGCCTTTATTTATAAGGTCCCTATTGTCTCAAACAACTTAAAGAATATTATAAAAGAAATATTAAAAATTTAAAAAAGGAATGAAGTAATGTGGTTCTCAATAATTTGAGAGGGTGAGTGGAGGGGTAACTATTTCATAGGAAAGTTGTAGATGAGATCCATATATTGAATTGTGGATATGACTTCCAATTCTGTGCTTTGGCATCATTGAGCTGAGAGCACCCAAAGTTGTATACTATCCTTGGGCATGGAAACCAGCCTAGGACAGCAGAAGTCCTTGAGATCATGGCTCTGAAGCAGAGACGTTCCCTCCCTTCACAGAGTCAGCATGCTACAGCTAGAAGGAGCCTTGACTGAGTTATCTGTTCACCAAAGAAATGATACGACATGTTTCAGCATCTTCCCCATTCCTGATATTCATGTTAACCAGAACAGCTACAACACAGTGGTGGCCTGATTGACTAGAGAAGCAATGCCAGAGGCACTTGTCTATGTGGAAGAAAGAACTTTTTAACAAGAAGTCATTGTAGAAGAAGAAAACATCCCATCCCAACCCAATCCACCTTAAGTCCATATGTCTGATACTAGTCCACAAGTACCTCTTCAGACTCACGAAGTCACAAACAATGATGCAGAATGCAGGAGTATCACTGGCCAGTGGGTGAAAAGTCTTGTAGATCCAATGGCAGGGAAAGCATCAGGGTGTTCTGGCAGGTCTCTGAATGGTTCTCCAAAGAAAGGCGAAGGCAGAGACAAAGGAGAGACAAAGTTTCCAGGATCCTCCTTATCAGGGGGCCATGATCATAAGGAGGAACCATCAGGCTGTGACCTGATTGACCAGCTAGACTTCATCCATCTCTTCATACAATTGCCTTCTTGGTACAAAAAACCTAACTATCACAAACAATTAAAAAACTAGAAGCTGTAGATTTGTTTGGTTCTGGAAATCTAGAAAGGTGTATCTTAATGGGTTCTACCGTAAGAGGAGCACTTCTACTAGAAACCAGCTGAGCTAGACCTCCTCAGGGCACTTCAGAGTAAAGAGAAAACTTGAAGTGTCAGCCTGAAGAACTCAACAAGACTTTCCTGGTGACTAAAACACCAGGAAAGAAAAAAGTTATTGGGGGAATAAAGTAAATCCATGAAAATATGTACATATTTGCAACACATGCACAATGGATCAAACCAATTTCTGTTACTGATTTCTAGATAGGAGATCAAGTGGGCAGAGCATTGGCAGAGAGCATTTTGGAGTTGAGAAACTCTGAAAGGCTGGTTCTATTGCTGTCTTGTGAGGTGAACTGGCAACTTAGTTACTTGTCTTGGCCTTCTTGTTTATTTAAAATTTGGGAAGTATTCATGCTCACATCTCAAAGGAATGAACAAAATGACACACCCATGTTTAATAAGTCCCAATTTCTTTTCTCCTTGCTAGAGTTACAGTAACCGGATATCCAATTTTTGAAAACCAAAGGGTCATATAATATCAAGAATACATGAAAATAATAAGGAGAAAATGACACACCAGCCTATTTGTTTATTAAGCTGAATATTTGGGTGAGTACCAAGGGCTAATGATTATCATCTGTCATTTAGTGGGGTTTGAAGCAAACATAAGAATCAGGGGACCATTAATCTGGCTCAAGGGACACTCTGCCAAGGCCAAACCAGTTGTTCCTCCCATCCTTGCCCCACACTGGGTTTTCTCCTGTTCTTTGGGAGGGCTTTCCCCCACTCTACACCCCCTGTCAACATGACTGATTAATTCAATATCCCCCTCTTTCCAGATGACAGCCCACAGAGCTGACTCCAATCAGCGGGACCTCCAGGTTTCCTGACTCGGGCCTCTCTAATCAAAGACTGTATCTGCCATGGACAGGCAGCCAGGTATGGAGAGGCTGGTAAGTGAGAACTCCCCGAGAGCCTCCACAGAGACTAGATTTGACGTGGCTGCCATTCACCCTGTCAGGCTGTGGGTGGGATTCATCAGGACCCAACCTGCCTCTCCTACAACCCTCAAGGCTTCTCCCCTAAGCCAGACTGCTCTGAAGGTATTGGTAAATCTACTGGTTTGTGATCCATCAATCCTCGACAGCTCCATTACTGGAGCTCCATTTTGGCCCTGAACCAGCAGAGAAGGGAAGGCTTCTTGGGGTCCTAAAGAGACAGGGATTCATTGGCTCGTCAATTCACCCCACAAATATTTACTGAGCCCACTGTTTTACTATCAAAATGCACAAGGGAGGTAGATGGTTGTCGGTCAACTTCACTCTAGAGACGTCATACTCGGTAAAAGGAAATCCTGAAATTTTGACTTAAGAAGACAGAAATCAGGTGCATTATAGAAATGTATCATCCGACAGACTCCACGAAATTCCAATATGTGGTCATACTACCTGCCTTTTATAGATGAGAAAATACAAATTCATAGGATGTCAGTGACTTACAAAATGTGCATTTCTAGAAAATGGCAGACACATAACTGCCTTCAATCAAATGAACTTAACCATTGTTGCTGCGTGACCTCTCCACGTGCACTTTCTTAGTTGACAAGGAAAAAGAGATGAAGCTGCTTATGGGAGTATTTGGGGGGTGAGGGAGTGGGGAAGTACATTCTGCTTGAAATATGGAATTGCCTCATGTGTAGCCTTTAGTGGATAATATAGCATTTGGTCAAATGAAACTTCCTCTAAATTCAGAAGGGCACTCTAGTTTCAATAATCAGGGCTGCTTTGGAGCACTGAGATTTTTAACTATTTCTTTGTGTGCTTCTTCTGGGCTGAGTCCCTAGAATATGGCTTAAAACTGTTGGTACTCCTTCCCAATATGATTGCTGGAGCCAAAATGGGCACATAAACAAATGTGAAGAAAGCTGCTGGTGGCAGATGATTAGAAAACACAGCGTCTGAGGTCTTAAAGGCTTGAAGTTAAACAAGCAGCCACCTAGCAGAGAAGCAGCAAAGTCCACAAGGAAGAAGGATGCCAACCTGTGTGATCATGAGTTGTCAACCGCAATCAGGTATCAGGCATCAGAAGACCCAAAACAAGCAATCATATCGATGCCAATGAGAGAGGGACAAGTGGAGACTCAAATCCATCTGTAGACCATTGGACATCCTTTCACTGGGTCACAAGGAAGACATGAGCCAGCCAGGGTGCAGTATAGCACTGACAAAATACACAGTACTCCTCTAGTTTTTTAATGTTTCCTTCTCCCACCCTCAGCCCCCCCCACCCCAATATTATGTCCCCAGTACTACCTTACAAAGCCTGTTTGAGCAAAGCATGTATACTGGTGCAGATAAGAACTCTTGACACACGGATCCAACACAGATAAACTCACCAGAATAATAATGGAAGTAATAATATCACAAGTGTAGGGAGAAGGTGGGCAGGGGGTGTGGTTGGGGGGGGAGAAAGGGGAACAGATAGAAATGATCAACATATATAATGCTCACTCCTGGAGGGGAATGAACAACAGAAATGAGAATGAAGGGAGACAGTGGACAGTTTAAGAAATGAAAATAATTTATAATTTACCAAGGGTTCATGATGGTGGGAGGGGGGAGGGAAAGGAGAAAGAGGAGCTGGTAACGTGGGCTCAAGTAGAAAGAAAACGTTTTAAAAATCAGGATGGTAGCATATGTACAAATGTGACTGATACAATTGATTTATGGATTGCTATAAGAGCTGTAAGAGCCCCCCAGTACGATGATTTATAATAAACAAAACAAAACAAAAAAAAACTGGTGGTACTGTGTTACAACACAGAGAATGAGATCAGCTAGGACCCTGTCTTGTGTTTTTTTTAATCTAAAGAATCACTGGAATAGATAACATTCAACCTATGAAAATATTTATTTCTTGTATCTGAAATATGCTACTTTTTCATAGGTTTCTAATGAAAGAGAAGGTTAAGAAATCTTCCTTCTGGTAAGAGAGATTGTTCTTGCATTTCTTAGCTATTAATAGTAGATGTTAACTTGTTCAGAGTCAGTGGAACTGGGATATGATTATTAAGAGGCAATATGAGGCAGCAGAAGACACACTGTGCTAGGAATCTTATGCTGTGTCAGGAAACCCATCTACTCATGGACTTACTGACTGTTGAGCTTTGAACAGTTTGTTTAACTTCTGTTTTATTCTCTGTCTATCTAACTGGGAGGATAATAACTTTTTAACTTATAGAGTGTCTATGTAAGTTAAATGTAGCCTCCATAGTGATTATGATTTTATTTTTCTTTCACCGATTTTGTAATTCCTAAAAACCCAAGAGATAGGAATGAATGAAATAGCCACACTCTGTGCTTATAGCAATTTCAGTCTAGTGGAAATGAACAGATCTTGCCAATCTTGATGGGGACACTAGCTTAATGTACATTGTTAGGAGAAAGGAATAGAGAGTGCTGGTGAGGTTTGTAACAGGAAATATCACTTACTTAGGACTTGAAGGATGAGTAACCAGTGGCCCAATAAAGAAGGAGGGAAGGGAATTTTATGTAAGTAAAGCACTGAGCAGTGTTGGGAGTTTCCCCATGGGAATCCTTGACGAAGTCCAGAGTACTTAAGAGGTGAGCGCTCTTACAATCTGCAGGTAGGAGGAGCTGTATCACTCAGTGTTATAGCTGGTGTATAATGGACAAAGCAGAATGTTCAGATAGGAGGGGACATGGAGATAGGTAGGTTTATGCAGGGCTTTGTTGGCCTTATTAAGGAGTTTGGTCTTTGCCCTAAGAGTAAGTGGCACCAATTTAATGGTACAAATTGGACACTAATAGTGTTGGTAGGTTGCTGATTGCTGTCAAATCAATTCTAATTCATGGCAAAACTTTGTGTCTGAGTGGAACTGTATAAGCTGTCCTCTGAATGGAAGCAGATTGCCTGTCCTTTAACCTGTGAAGCCACTGGCTGGGGTTGATCTTCCAACTTTAGATTAGCAGCTGTGCATGTAACTACTGTTCCACCAAGCCTTCTTGATATGGACAATAATTAACTTTCATTCAGGCCTCCTATGTGCCTACATTGAGCCAGTAATCAGAGAAGTGGTATTATATGGTGAAGATTGCATCCTGAGGATTGGAGGAAGGCTTTTTAACAACCTGCACTATGTAGATGACACAACCTTGCATGCTGAAAGTCAGGAGAACTTGAAGCTCTTGTTGAAGAAGATCAAACACTGAAGCCTTCAGTATGGATTACAACTCAATGGTAAAGAAATCCTCACAACTGGACCCATAGGCAATATCACGATAAATGGAGAGAAGATTGTCAAGAATTTTGACTTGCTTGGATTCACAATCAATGCTCATGGAAGCACCACTGAAGAGATCAGGGAGCACATTGCATTGGATAATTGACACAGTGGTTACAACAATCTGCTCAGGCATAAGAATGGTACTGAGGGTGGGGTAGGGCCATGAGGCATTGCATTCTTTTTTTTTTTTTTGTGGCATCACTGCTCTCCGTGGGGCATTTCATTCTATTGCACATAGGATTACAATGAATAGGAAGTGACTCTGTGGGACTGAACAACACCAACCACCACCACCACCATCACCACCACCACCACCACATGTGCTTATGTTATGCTACTTGCTTTAGAAGATGCAAATAGAATTGCTAGCCCCTTTTTATAGATGAAACTTACAGAGAGAAATGAAGTTGCCCAGGGCCCCACTGCTGGTTAGTGGCAGAGCACTGATTTGAATTCAAGCTCCAAAGATTGGTCTCTTCATTATTTTGACATGGTTTCCCAAGTTGGAAGACTTTTGCTAAAAAAGAACTCTTGTTCAAGACTTACCATGAACACTTAGTTTCCAAACACTTAGGTGCTTTCAACACGTGCTTCCTGGAATGAATTGAAGTGATTGTAGCTCCCATAGTAGCATTTGGGGTACTTTATGGCACAGTAGAATAGAATGTAATGATAAAGCAAACCAGTAGCGTTACTATCCATGGTAAAATCAGGATTTAGCATTGGCAATCTGGTCCTGCCAGCTGTGACTGTTTAGGGAAGTGAAGCCATTTCCCCTTGGAGGCCATTCCTAAAGGTCACATGAGGACCAATCTAGTCATTCCCATGCTGTGCTCAAAGATGTAACCGATGAGAAAGGGCCCTGCAATCAGAAAAATGCAACAGGGATAGCAGTTAATGAACACACACCAAACATCTGTTGAAAATGTCCTCCTTACCGAAGGGTTGTGTTAAGTGATCTAGTGTTCATTTCTTCCCATATAACCCTCAATTTTACCTCTTGGAATAGATGCTATCACCATGTATCCTTAGCAGGTGTACACTGTGACCTAGAGAGTTAACTTGTCCAGGGTTAGTCCTTGGCAGAAGAAGGAATTGAAGTCAAGCAGTGCTCTAAACTACAGTACAATTAAAAAAACTATGTACAGCAAAGACAATGATATGTACTTCTCATCTCTGAACTCTTTCTTTTTAGAACGTAATCACCATTATAGGATGAAGATACTTAAGGGAAGAAATGACGGAAGGTGGACAGTTACTGACTGTGGGGAAGAGAAACTAACATCAGGCTTTCCTTCAAGGCAATGTGAAGTTTTGAGAGGTCCAGATAGGGGCTCGCCTGACTCAGGATATGACCTTAATATCTCAGTCTACAAAAAAAATTTTTTTGTGGGTGTGGGATGGAGAGAGAAGTCCTTGAGTGACACCCCTCCCCAACGGCATGGTAAGTGAGAACATGATAGCCAGGCTGACAAGTGCACGTGTGGATTGTATTTGGGCTGAGTCTGTGCTGTGAATCCCATGCTCAGATTGGGTCATACACTTGTAACACATATAGTTAGACTAAGTTGTCATAGTCGGCGTTCCATAATGGATTTGGCTGACATATGGATGTTAATTTGCACACAGTAATGTTTACTCTTTCTAACATATGACTTTTACTGACTTTGATCAATGCATAGTCATATATCTAGCCTTTAGGGAATATTCAAAACATACCCTATGCAAGCCAAGATGCAACGAATCAAATGACTGCTGTTTTGAAGTAGAATTTGTCTCCTATGAAGCACTTTCCTATGGATATTTATGGGTATGAGAAAAGAAGAATCAAAACTCAAACTCATAAAAACAACCAGGTTTCCTATTTACCTGGATATTGGTGAAAACCCTGAGAATATGATTATTAGTTATCCTGCAGGTTTGGAATTGAACTCACTCTGTGGCTTAATTTTCAGCCCCAAGTGGATAGGTCGATAAGGGAAACAGTGGCTGAAGAAATACAAGAGAGTTATGAGCATCTTATAATAACCAACCACATGAGGTGAACAGGGCAGCATTACCTAAGGACAAAGTTTGGAAGGGTTGCCAAAAACATGGGATCATTGATTTGACCATGATTTTTTAAAATGGGCCATTTAGTGTTATAAATTTAGTGTTATAAATTTCCATTTATGTTTCTGGCTTGTCCTGAAATTGTTAGTCAAGTACAAATACATCCCATATTTCATTTTGAAATGTTTGGAGAATCTTACAGATTGGGGGTTGTGGCAGGTTTTCTATTATTGATTTTTAATTTAATTTCTCTGTGATATTCAAAGGACATATTTGCATGGCTTGAATCCTTATGCATTTAGTAAGCCCTGTTTTATGACCCAGGATGTGATTGCTGGTCTTCTTTGGTAAATGTTTTATGCATACATAAAAAAGGTGAGATTTTTCTGTTGTTGACAAGAATATTCTATAGTTGTCAATTAAGTCGATTTTGTTGATAGTGCTCAAGTGTTGGTAGTAGAGTTCTCCCCACTAAAAAATCTAATTATTGTCTTGATTAATGACAAAGGGGTGTTAAAACTTCTGAACTTATTATGAGTTTCTTTATTTTTTTGTTGTTTACTTCATATTTAGAATTTTGCATATTAAGATGAGTGAACATCTAGGATTATTGTCTTCCTAACAAATTAACCTCTTTGACATTATGAAATGCAGTGATTTATCTTTAGGAACAATCTTTGTTCTGAAATCTACATGATCTGAAATTAATTTAGCTAGTTTCACTTTGTTTTGACAAATGTTAACATGACATATTGTTTCTGCCTTAAAAGTAGGTGATGTTGTGGAATGAGCATTGGATTGCTGACCAAAAGATGAGTGGTTCAAATTCACCAATTGCTGTGCAAGATGAAGTTGCAGAAAGAAACTCTATGGAGCATTTCTACTCTGTCTAGAGACTCACTTGGTAGCAGTGAGTTTATATACTTTAAGGCCAGTGATATAGTTGTGCTATTGGGTAGTTGATCATATTTCAAAGAGGGATACATAAGAAGAAGCAATTTTATATATTCACCTACAATGGTTTCCATTTCTGGTCCTCTTCATTCCTTTATGTGGATCTATATTTCAATCTCTTATACCAAATTTCTTTTGAGTCAGTGACTTCCTTTAACATTTCTTTCAAAATTATTTTAACAGTTTTATGGGTATGTAATTCACTTATCACACAACTCAATGGTTTAAATAGATTAAAAAGAGTTGAGCAATCATCAAACAAAACCATAATAAATTTTGAATATATTCTTTATTCTTATACTCATTGTTACTAGTTCTCCATTTCCTGCAGCCTCCCCTGCCACAACTCTAAGAAACTATTAATTTAGGTACTGTCTCTTTAGATTTACCTAGCCTGGATTTCATGTAAAGATAATCACACAATGCTGCTCCCCCTAAACAATAAAATAAAACACAGAAAAAGCTCAGTCCAAATGAAAGCAGAAAAGAATTAAACTAAGACAAATTAAAAATGAGTCAAAGGGAAAGCTAATGATAAGATTTAACTTTTAACTGAATTATGTCTGCATTAATTCACTTAGATATTGGCTATTTTTGGATTTGAAGACTAGGTTATCCCACCTAAGTAACCCCAGGTAGATTTCTTAAGGGTTTCTGAGTCTTAAGGTTCCCCATTTATAAAGCCAGATGTTTTGGTATTGTTGCCACATGGAGTTATGATGATGACCAAATTAAAAGAACCCTATTTGTCATGTAGGTACTAAGTAGCTGGGAGGACTTTATATAAGATGGATCATTTACATGTATTTGATCAAACTGGCACAGGTTTTGGCTTAGAACATTTTCTTCATTTCTTCCTTCATTGTTATTAACTTCCCATTTCTCCTCAACTTTCCCTGCCATAACCCTAAGGAACTATCATTCTATCTACTGTTGGTATAGATCTATCTATGATGAATTTCATATAAAGATATTTTTTATCAAAAACCTCCAAACAACAATAGCAAACTAAAACAAAATAAACCCAAATCAAAAAGATAGCAGAAAAAAAACACTACAACAAATTAAACGTGGATCAAAAAGAAGCCTAGTGACAAGATGCTTTTTTGAACCTGTCTTTTGGTACAGGCAGCTGAGAGAACAATTCTTTCAATGTTTGCATGTTTAAAGGAGCTTCCATTTCACCTTAATTTTGAGAGATCTATTTTGTAAGGCAAAGAATCCTCATAAGAGTTGGCACCTCCCCAACTCCTAGAACATTAAGAGTAATGCTCTATTGATACATCGTCTTTCATCCTGAATTGTTTTCCATAAGAACTTTGCTATCAACCCATGTTTCCCCCTCCTTTCTGAGTACTGTCGTACAGTGGATTAAATAGTGAACTACTAAGCAAGGTCAGTGGCTCAAACCAACAGCCATTCTGAAGGAGAAAGGAGAGGTTGTCTGTTCCAGCAAAGATCTAAAGCCTCAGAAATGCTGCAGAGTTTATAGGACAGTAGCTCTGCTCTTTTCTATAGGGAAGCACCGAGTCTGAATGGGCTCAATGGCAGTGGGTTTGGGCTTTATGGGTTTCTATGACATACTGGGTTACTATCCTTAGGGCTTCTCACCTCAAGGTCAGTTGTTTACAACCACCTGCAAATCCCAGAGAGAGATGAGACTTTCTGTGCCTCAGAACCCCACTCAGACAGATCTATAGCTGCCCTATTGGGGAGCTATGGGTCAGAAACAACTTCATGCCAGTGAATTTGATTTTATTTTTATTGAAAAGGGTTTTTTTTTTAGATTTTCTAAAAGGAGTTAACTTTTATCACTTGTTTCCAGCAGTATTTATTGCACCTTATTTATTTTTTTTAATGGTCTAATGGCACCTAGAATCTTTTTTACTTTAAGAAAAACAGATTTATAAAATATTATTGTTTAAATAAAAAATCCTTTTATTGGGGATGCTTACATCTTGTATCACAATCCATACAGCTATCCAGTATGTCAAGCACATTTGCACATATGCCACCATCATAATTTTCAAAGCATTCCCTTCCACTTGAGGCCCTGATATCAGCTCCCCATTTCTTCCCCCTCCCTCCCTCTCCTGCTCTCTTCACTAACCCTTGATAAGTTATAGATTATTATTTCCATTTCTTCCATTATCCTCTGTCACACCTTACCCACTTTTCCATTATTCTTCCCTGGGATGTTTCTAGGTTGATCATTATGATTGATTTTCCCTTTCTCTCTCCACCCTCCCCTAATCTTCCTGGTATCTTTACTCTCCTCATTGGCATTGGGAGGTTTAACTATCCTGGTTTCCGTTTGCAGGCTCTTATCTGTAGCAGTATGCATGGCCTGGTCTAATCGTATTTGAAAGGGAGAGTTGAGGTTATGATAGTGGGGAGAAGGAAACACCAAAGAGCTAGAGGAAAGTTGTGTTTCATCGGTGCTACATTGCATGCTGTGTCAGGCAGGGTTCTCTTAGAGAAATAAAAATCAGGACACTAGTAATTCTTTTTATATATTTATATATTGAGAAAGGTATATAAGATAAGAAAGAAAAAGTTAACTATCTATAAAGCAATACAGATTGCTCAGTGCAACTCACTTGTGTGAGGCAACTAGAAGACTGACAGTCCTTCAAATCTTGAGGGCCACTGAGCATTCCTCTGTTGAGCAATCCAGGCTATCTGGTTACAGGCAGCAAATGGCAGAGCAGGTCGCCAACAGTCAGCCAGATGACAGAGTCCAACAGCCCCCAGCTCAACAGCTGTATATCCCAGGAACATAGCAAAGTAGGGCTTGAAGGATCCTCAACTCACAACAACATAGTCCATGATTAGGTGTCCCACGGGTAGTGTTGCTTGGAGATCGAGGCACAGGATGAACAAGGCAGCTCTCTGGTCCGAAGATCCGGAAACAAGAGAGAGGGTGGAACTTGTCGAGCCCTCCCTATCTCTGCCCTTCAATTCATCCCGAGTGTTCATTGGCTGTGCCGTCACAACAGACCCACCAATCTTCTGTGGCCATGTTGGCATAACAAACCTACCCATCACACATGCTGATTAACTTATCTCTTCCCAGTGACCCCTCTGTGAGGCAATGTCCAATTGTCTTCAGATGGACATTGGATCTCCACTCCATGCTCCCCACCCCATTGACTTTGGGTATGGTTTTGTTCTTGTTTTTATATGCCTGATTCCATCAACACCTCATGATCACACAGGCTGGTTTGCTTCTTCCATGTGGACTTTGTTGATCTGAGCTGTATGGCCACTTGTTTATCTTCATGCCTTTGAGACCCCAGATGTTATATTTTGATAGCCAGGCACCATCTGTTTTCTACAAAACATTTACTTATGCACCCATTTTGCCTTCAGCAATTATATTGGAAAAGTGAATGACACAGAATGCTGGATTGTTAGAACAAAGTGTTCTTGTGCTGACAGAGTACTTGTGTTGAGGCAATATGTCCATCTACACACTTAATTGTTAACAGAGAGATGAGTGCATAATTCTATTTTCCTCTTGTTGTATATGTATTTACATATGCACATGCCTGAATTTAGGCCCCTATAAATGTCCTTTGCCTCCTGCTTCTTTTCTTTATTTCCATTTACTTTTGTCTTGTCCCACCATGAGGTGCAGCCTTCATTCAGGTTTAGTTATTCCTCTCTGGAACATTGCCCTTGATAGGTATCCTATAACCTTCCTTCCATTGATTTAGTTCACTTGCAGTTCCCTTGCCCTTGCGTGGGTTTCCTTCCCCTGCCTTTCTCCCATATCTCTTTTCCCTGCATCAACCCAGACAAACTATCCCTCCTATGTCAGATGGACTTCAAGACCCATAGCAATAGAAGAAATAGGCAAGGATAGCAAAGGATTAACAACAACAAAAAATCACCTGGGCCAGATGGCTTTACAGGAGAATTCTACCAAGCATTCAGGGAAGAACTCACACCAATTCTACACAAACTCTTCCAGAACATAGAAAAAAGGAAGAAAACTTCCAAACTCTTTCTTTGAAGCTATTATAATGCTGATATCTAAGCAGGCAAGAATTCCACAAGAATTGAGAACTGCAGATCAATATCCTTTATGAACATCATGCAAAAATCCTCAACAAAATACTGGCCAATATAATACAAAAGCATATAAAATAAATACTTCACCATAACCAAGTGGGATTCATTTCAGGAATTCAGGGATGGTTCACCATATAAAAGACCATTAGTATTATTCGCCACATTGACATGAAAAATTATAAGAAGTACATGATAATATTGATAGATGTGGGGAAAGTGTTCGACAACATCCAGCACCCATTTCTGTTCAAGACATTCAAGAAGTTAGGAATGGGAGGAAAATTCCTTAATATTATACAAGCTATCTATGAAAAGTCAACAGGCCGCGTGGTAATCGACGGAGAAAAGACAAAAACAATTCTACTGAAAAAGGGAACCAGACAAGGGTGCCCCTTGTTTCCACACCTATTTAACATCATACTGGAGATCCTAAGTAACAACATAAGACAAAGAAAAGGCATCAAAGGTATTTGCAAATGATATGATTTTGTATACAGAATATCCCCCCAAACTCCACAAGTGGTGTTGGAAGTGATAGAGGAAACTAACAAAGTGGCAGGATACAAGATCAATAAACAGAAGTCTATCGGACTACTATACACATCTGACAAGGTCACAGAAGAGGCAATTAAAAAGGTAGTACCCTTTACAATAGCCAAGCACAAATTGAAATATCTAGGGATAAACCTGACTTAAAAGAATAAGATTTGTATGAGGAAGATTGTAGAACATTATTACAAGAAACCAAGAGTGACCTCAACAAATGGAAGAATATCCCATGCTCATGGATTGGAAGGAACTTAGGATCTTTTGAACAACTTTAATCTTTGATTTTTAAAAAATAAAATTTAGGAGTTTTCTAACTATTGCATCTTCAACTCTTTTTCTGCCCTAATTCTCCTTTTAAAATCTCAAGTTCTATTTTTGTTTGGTCGCTTACTGGTACTCCAAGTGTTCTTCCTCTTGTTTTTCTTAGCATGATCTTCGTGTTTGTGATCTCCTGCAATGTTCAGTCTACCAGTTTATGTTATTGTTCGCATCTTCCACGTTTCTCATAACATGTCAATATTTCCTTTAATTTATTGAACTTTCAGAATACAGTTTGTGTTAGTCCTGGTAGACTACAGAAACAAATTCATAAACATGCATATGTATTTAAGGGAGAGGTTTATGTACAAGAGGAATGGAACATTGACAAAGCATCCCAACTCAGTCCAGTCCATAGCAACAGAAGAAATGGAGATGGATATCAAGGAATTAACAACAAAAAATTCAAGTCCATAAGTCCAATATTAACTCATATGTCCAATACCAATCCATAAGTCCTCTTTAGACTCACGAAGCACATGCAATGATTTCAGGATAATCACAGACCAGTGGGTGTAGAGTCTTATGTATCCAGTGGCTGTAGAAGCACCCCAGCACTGCCAGGGGTCTCCCCATGGTAACTCAGTTTCCAGGGCTCAGGGTCTGTGGAAGTTACTGACCTGTGTCAATTTCAGTACTGGGGGTGTAGGCATGGAGTCTGGCCTGTCAATCTGGAGATTAACAATGAGGTTTCTGTGTGGCATAGCTTTCTCCTGAGAATTCTGTCAGCGCTGGAATGCTTGTACTGCTGCAGAATATATAAGACTGCACCCACTGACCTATGATTGTCCTAGTGTAATTGCATTTGCTTCATGAGTCGTAAGGAGACTTTATAGACTGGTATGGGACATATGGGCTAATATTGGACTTATGACCTTGGATTGGACTGGATTGGGATGCTTTCCTTTTCAATGTTCCATTCCTCTTTATATAAATCTCTTTCCTGTATGCATATGCATGTTTATGAATTTGTTTCTCTAGTCTACCCAGAATAACACAGGGTCTAAGAGCAGTATCCAGTGGCTGTAGAAACAACTCAGCACTAGCAGGGATTTCCTATGCTCCTCCAGTTTCCAGGGCTCAAGGTCTATCAGCATGCTGCCATGCATCTTGTCAGCTGCAATGTCTCTCAAAGACTAAGTCTTGGGTCTTGTCACTAGAGTGTCTCCAAGTTTGGAAAATACCAAAAGATTTCCCAGAATTCTCAGGAGAAAGCCATGCCCACACAGAGGTCTCATTGGCTATGTCCAGCTTGACAGACTGAACTTCACCCCTACACCCCCAATCCTGAAATTGGCATGTTTACATGATTGTCACACAGTTACAGAAATTGTTTTAATGTGTTTCAGTGTGTTTTAACACTGAAATAATTTCAATTGATTTCCTCCATATCCTGCTTTAATTCTTTTCCCTGCTTCAGCTATTTCTCTCACATGCATGCAATTTTTAGTGTTCGGCTAGGCACTGAAAGACAAACCTCCTCAGATATCAGGTGTACTCTTTCTCTGCACCCCTCACCTTTCCAGTACAGTATCTTGTGTAATCTAGTCAGAGTGTTCTCCCCACACTCACAGTCTAGTCTACTTACCTCAGGAAGTCCTCTAACTATTTGCCCCCCTTCTGGGTGAATGATAAAAAAACTCACTGAAGGCAGTAAGCTTTGAAATAATTAGTTTAGCCCCAATGATCTCATCTCTCTCATCTTCCTTCACTGTCTAAATGTACAATGCTTTGATATCCGTTGAGTCACATATTTTGCTTGGTACTTTTTAGTTGCTTGGGATAGAAAGATAAGTTAGTCCCCTGTTACTCTGTCTTGGTCGGAGGAGAAGTCTCTATAGGGTCTTCAGTCATAGAAAATCACTGCAGTTGGGCTTCTTTTGTCAGATAGCAACTCTACAGAAGGTTTCAGAGATTCAACCTTGATGGTATAGACCTCTTCTTCTTTCTCTT
>PVJH01006220.1:0-103977 GCA_004026705.1 Nesogale talazaci
GGGAGGGGTGTATCCCATCATATTCACCAACAGGAGTGAGTCTTAGTGAACATTGTATAACACAGAAGAAGTCAGGACAAGAGTATATACCATGGGATTACATTTCCATGTAATTAAGAGCAGACAGAATTGGCAGTGAGTCTTGTCTTGAATTGGTTTGCTTTTTGTATATCTTTTAAGATACAGAGAGGTGCTTACATGATGTATTGGGTGAAGTGTTGAGCTTTTAATTGCATGGTAGAAGTTGTGGCTGTCTATTCCTGTAACGATTTATAATCTGGGAAGCCCTAAGAAAGAGTAGTTCTTTTAGAGTGGCTATAAACTCCATGTCCATAGGTGTTTGGGGTAAATTGTTTATGCATTGCACAGTCCCTTGTCAACTGAACATAAATTATCAAAAAAAAAAAAGTCTGATTATTGTGATTTTTACATACCCAGAACAAAATTTTGGGGGGGCGGTAACAATTTTTGTGAAGGTTTGTTGGAAAAGAAGTCCATAGTATTTTATTTTTATCTTCTATGAAGAACCAGATCTCCCAAACAGATCTACTTCTTTGTTTGGGTCAGTTTTTCAGAAGGTAAAAAGTGACATATATTACATTATACTTCCTTTTCAGAGATTAATCTGTGTGAAAATAATGCATAGTTGCTTGATTGAGTAAGTAATGAGTTGGTCAGCAGTTAATACCACCAAGCTTTCTGTCGGAGAAAGATGAGGCTTTCTACCTGATGATGAAGATTTATAGCCTCAGAAACCACAGGAGCAGTTTTACAAGGTCCTATAGGTTAGCTGTGAGAAGTCATTTGATGATAGTGAGTTTTCATTCTCTTCCAATTTTGCATTTTTACATTAGTACACACAAAACATTGTGACAAAATCAGAAACTTTTGTTAAAAATATGAAACTATAATTTCTCAACATAGCCTGCCTCTAACTCTCTGTTCTTCTAAAGATGATGCTGCCATTTCTATTCCTTTTTCAAAGAATTCTGGGCCCTTTGTTTAATACCTGCTATTTTGACGTTCTCGAGGAACATAGATAATTAGGTAGTGTTTCTTTAAATCAGTGTACTTTGACTTTGGGGCACAAAAGGATATCTGAAGGGGCAAGATCATTACCGTAGGAGGATATGGGGTAAGTTTTCCCAATGCAGTTCTTTAATTGGGCAGCCTTGGCTGCCCACAAAAGAATGAGTAGGTTCCTTGTTATGATGTAAAAAAGTTTTCAGTGGGACTTTACTGGTCTTTTTTGTCATTGGTATGGTTTTAAATTTATTAAAACTTTGTCTAATGAGCCCCATGATCATCCTGTGTCTTTTGAGAAAGTATGTCTAAATAATAACCCCTTTGGGATAGATGCCATAATACCTGAGCTCTCTGCTTTGATTTCAGCTGTCCAAGCACATCCTAGAAGAAGCCTGCTTTGAATGAACTTTTTATTTGAAAGCATTTAAATGAAATTAAGACAAGCACATTACTGGGAGATACTTGTTTCCATTCATTCCTACTGCTTGTTTGATTTGGAATAAGCCTACCTGTGCATGTATGAACCGGAATCTTGGTAGCAATGTTTTAACTTTCATAGTATCAGTTATTTAATATGAAGACATTGCTATTTAGCACTAAGGTTCAGGATTGAAGAGAGCCCTGGTGGTGTACTGGACTATGTGTACACGAAGCTGCTGGATCCAAGGTCAGCCGTTCTAAGGGGAGAAGGATGAGTCTGTTTCCTCCTGTAAAAAATTAAAGTCTTAGTAACAGTTCTACTTTGCCTTACAGTGATACTATGATTCAAAATTGACTCAGTAGCAATGAGTTTTTAATTTTAGTGTTTTAAAGATGAAGGTGACTTAACAAAACTCACTGCTGACCCACGGCAACCCATGTATGCCCTATTAAAACTGCTCTATTGGGTTTTCTTTTTTTTTTTTTTTTTTGTGGCATCACTGCCCTCAGGTGATGGGAGTAGGAGGCCCAGCCTTTGCTCCGTGGAACTGGAATCGAACCTTCATCCCAGTGGGCCGCAGTCCTGCGCACAACCACTACGCCACCGGGGCTCAGCCCTCTATTGGGTTTTCAATGGTAGATATAGACCTTTCTTTTATGGGACTTCATACCACCAGTCTCTTAGTAGCCCCAGTACTTAACTGCTGTTCCACCTAGGTACTCCTAACTTCAGGTTATTGCTGTTGGGACTCAGAGTGACCCATATATACAGAATACCACTGCTGTTTAACCTTTTGTGAGCAGGTTGCTAAACTAGCCTATTTCAAAGTTAACCTCTGAATACGTTTGAACTGCCAACTTTTTACATAGTGGTACAGCATTAACAGTTTGTGCCACCCAGAAACTCCTGAAGATATCCCCAAACCCACTGACATCACTTCCATCATACAAGGTGTACTAAGCTATCAGTCTTTGTGGGAGTACATAGCCTCATGTTTATCCTGAGAAGTGACAGGTGTTTTTAAGATGAGAAGTTAGCAATCTAACACGTACCCAACAGCGCCACCAGGGCTCCGAGAAGTAAGACTTCCACTCCCTCTCGTGGAGTGATGCTGACTCCAAGTAACAACTGCCTCTGTGGACTTCTGAGGCTGGAAACCCTTACAGGAGTAGAAAGCAGCTTTTTGTTCTCCAGAGGCGCTCCTGCTGGTTTCTGCCTGCCGACTTTGTAGTTGGCAACCCAACACATAACTACTGAGCCTGCAGGGCTCCTAAAATAAGATCAGCCTTAGCTTAAGAGCACTTAATGTGATCAGTGGTATAGGTTTTGTCGTTAAAAGGCACATAACTGGCTCGGCCTTTTTGATAAAAACAGATCTCTAGATCGCCATGTATACTAAATGTCCTGGTCTGAATTATACCCCCTTAAAGTACTTGTCAACTTGGCCAGGATTCTCAGTTGGTGGAAGTTACAGAATGATGTAGTGTGGCAGTTTTGCAGTGATGTCATCTGATGTGAGAAGTCAATGGTTTGTAAAAGGAGTTGTGAGGTGCCTGGCAAAGTAAGTTAACTTGAGATGAGTGTGAAATATTCATGTGAAGAAAAGTAATTTTTTCTATATTTATTAAAAAATAAGAACATTGTTATTTTATTGATTTCTATGATTATACAGAGTATTTTGTCTCCCTAAGTTATTTATTAGCTCTCTTTCTTAATTATGCCCAACACTCACTCTCCAGAAAATATCCAACACAAATCTAAAACAATAAGTCTCTTCATAGACTTCTATTTCTTGGCAGGTGTATTCTTAAAACTCTGGGTTTTTTTAATTTTTATTTTTACTTCTTTTTTTTTTGGGGGGGGGGGCATCACTGCCTCTGGTGGTCATGGACGCTACCCGGTGCCGCTCCTCAGAGCCGCCGCTGGATTTGAACCACCAAGCCTGCAGGCTGCAGTCCTGCACTCAACCACTGGGGCTCAGCCCAAAACTCTTCCTTTTTTTACCCCTCATAACCAATTTCAAATATTCTTTGTTGAAATTGTTGTGGCCCTTCTCCTAGAAGAAAAAGGACAGATGAGATTTGGTTTGGAGAAAGTGTAGGTTTGTAGTTTTGAGTGTCCTGCTACCATAACTCACTAGTTCCTTGTTTGTATGACACCCCTCCCCCCCCCCCCCCCCAAAAAAAAGTCATGGTGAGGGGATGGGCAAAGATTAACAACAAACTACTGTCAGGCTTTTGTACTCGGATATCCTTAAGAAAAGGCAGTTTGGCACCAGCAGAATACATGTTTGCATGCCAGTTGTATGTTTTAAGGTATGTATGTGTGTTTCATTCCTTTCTTTAACTATTTCATGGGACAGAATAATTGATGGTTATTTTGTTAAAAGATACCACACAAAAGTATAGACTTTTCTTTTGGAGAAGTTCAAATGGCTATGTATGAATAGATTTTCTTCTCCATAAGCTTTTATGTGAATGGATTTTTGGGTCATGGAGAATTAAAAGGAGGGAAGGAGAACTGACTGAATAACTTGACAAGTTTAAATTACCAAATGAGTTCACATATTATCTCATCTTCTCTCATGATCAAATAAAGCATGGCACCACCCCTTTGTAATCTTCATCAGAGACACTTTTATCACATTAGTGTACTATCTGCATCACTTTTGCACAGTAAGAAATTACCTTGTTCTGCTTCTCCCATTAGAATATAGGGAAAAAATTAGAAACTTATTATTAATCTTATTCACTGCTGTACGCCCAAAGTGTAGATCATTGCCAGATATTTTTACCTAATGACAGTTATTTAAAGATTCAATGACTGCCTTAATTTTTCTCTTGTGTTAGATTTTATTCATTTAGTTTAAGGCAACCTAAACACTCGTCTGAGTGTTGGTGCAGACATAACTCACAGCTAATGTAGGTTCCTTTCTAGACCACCATAATAGCGCAAATATTACAATAAAGCAAGCTACTTGAATATTTTTTATTTCCCAGCAGTGCATATGTTATGGTTACACTGAATTATAATCTACTCTATGCATTATGAAAAAGTTTCATATATTACCAAAATGTGACATGGAAATTTGAAATGAGAACTTTCTTTTAAAAAAATGGTGCCAGTAAACTTACTTGCTGCAACATTGCCACACACACACACACACACACACACACACACACAAAACAGTGCCTAGGAAGTGTGCTAAAATGAAGACTGTCTGTGATTTACAGTCGCAAGTATTCCTGATGATTGTGTATGGTAGCCTGAGAAGTTCTGTAGAGATTCACAACTTTGAGTTTCATCCCAGTAGAATCCTAATCAAAAGATTTTTTATAAGCCACCAACTTTACAAATCACAGGTTTCGACTTAGACAGTATCATTTGAGCTGATTCAAATAAGAATGGTTTTATGCTGTATAATTTTGTATGTTTGTTCTCAGTTGCCACTTAGACAATGTGTACTCTGATCCCATGTGATAGAGTAGACCTTGCTCCATAGTGGGTTTTAGAGAATGAGATAGGGCTGAGCCCTGGTGGCGTGGTGGTTGTGCGCGGGACTGCGGCCCACTGGGACGGAGGTTCAATTCCAGCAGTGGGGTTGGGCCTCCTACTCCCACCACCAGGGCAGTGATGCCTAAAAAAAATAAAATAAAATAAAATAAAAAAAAATAAAAAAAAAAAAAAAAAGAAAGAGAATGAGATAAAAGTCATGTAGAGAGGGCTGAGCCCCGGTGGCGTGGTGGTTGTGCACGAGACTGCGGCCCACTGGGTTGGAGGTTCATTGCCAGCAGGGGGGCTGGGCCTCCTACTCCCACCACCGGAGAGCAGTGAAGCCGCCCCCCCCCCCAAAAAAAAAAAAAAGTCATGTAGAGATTGAGATAGTCTCAAGAGTGTTATCAAGTGTGGTGAAGTTCTATGAAATACCTGAAAGTATACGACAAGTAGGGTACATGTGTGTATTTCTTAAATATAATAGGGATCTTCATTTTAATTAGATTCTCAGAAAGACTGAGGAGTTCAACGAGGTTAAGAACCATTGATCTGGCATGCTTGGTATACTTTAAGCCTTTTAAACAATTCTACGTAAAACACCCCCTATTTTATTTTATAATTTATCTTTGATGAAGCTTTGGAATCAAGGCAGCTGTCTACATTGTAGATTGAAATTGATCAGCTTAACAAAATGTGATAGACAAGCTCATGAGTAATTTTATAATAAAAGGATGTGGCTAATAAAAAAATATTAAAGTCAATACCAAATCCAGACCCATGCAGTCAGGTTGATTCTGACTCATTGCAACCCCTTAGGATAGGATAGAACTGACCCTCAGGATTTCTGTGACTTAAATCTTTGTGCAAGTAGATAGCGTCCTGAGAAGCATCTGGTACTTTTGAACTGTTGACAGCTCAATGCATAACCCACTATACCACTAAAGCTCCTTTGTTAAATTGATTAAGGTGGAAATCTTAAACAGCTAGGAAAGGCTCATTTTAGATAAAGTAAAATATTAAATTGTTCTACTAAGAAGAGTGATACAGAAATGACACTATCTATTCCTGTAGAGATTTCCAGCCTCGGGAATCATAGAAAGGACAGCTGTGAATGGCAATTAATGTGATGGCAGTGGGTTTTCAGGATAATAATTTTTACAGCATCGTTCTTGTATTATGCCTCGTTTGATGCTACTGTTAAATATAAAATGTTTCTTACTGAATACTTTACAACTTCTTCGATAGAATATAACCTCACTGTTTTTTTGCCAGTTCAAAACTTTCACTTTCTTTCCTTCTGTATTTTAGAGGCTTTCTCTTCTTGTAAAGCGTTACAGCTTGGGAAACCCAAAGAGGCAGTTCTACCTTGTACGGGGTTGCTATTGTCAAATTGCATGCCAATCTTTAGCATTTTATATAAAATCTATACATTTTGTATAAAACAGCTTCTGAGGTTTTTGCGTGTCGCTTAATTTACATGTTACTCAGAAACATACTGCGTGGCCACATTCTTTTAACTTCTTGACAATTTCATATATTAATAATTGATGGATATATTTCTCCATTTCCTCTGAAAGATGTATCCTTGAAGAGTGATTCCAGTACACTCGGCAATGTTTTTATTTTTTTGTTTTGTTTCATACATAGAAGAAAGAATAGTGTGTTATTTTATTGTTCATTTATGAAAATTACATTTTTTAAATGTCTTACAGCCAATGGAAATGATAGTAAAAAATTCAAAGGAGAAGATAAAATGGATGGTGCTCCTTCTCGTGTACTTCATATTCGAAAATTACCTGGTGAAGTGACAGAAACTGAAGTTATTGCATTAGGCTTACCTTTTGGTAAGGTGACCAACATCCTTATGCTGAAAGGAAAAAATCAGGTACATTTTTTTCAAGATTTACTAAGCACAGCTTAATTCAACTATCTGTAATAAGGGGTCCAGTACTATGTTAAATTTATGAAAGAAAATCATTGAATTTCAGCTTAATATTATCCTCTTGGTAGCTTTGTGGGAAATTGGTGTTAGAAAACCAGAATGGTGAACTATCAGTTTTCAGATCTTGTCCTTTCTGAGTTCATTTTAAGACTCTTAATTAAATAATTATTTTATTGGGGCCATGGTAAAGTAGACCATTTCTTTTTTTGTTCCCTTGTAGTACCAGAAACTAGTAGGAAGAGTAGTAATAGTATCTAATTCCATAAAATTATCCCTTAGAATTATTTATGTTATAACAGTAGACTCAATTATTCACTGATAGTCGATATTCTTAATTGATTAAATTTATTAACGTACTAGGGTCAAGGTAAAGTGGAAATTAAGTTTAGCATTTCCAATGGTGTAGTTGCTTGTGTGTTGGGTTGCCAACCCCGAGTAAGCACGTTGGAACCACCAGTTGCTTTGTGGAAGAAAGGTGAAGCTCTCTGTACATGTCAAGAGAGGCTCAAAACCCTAAAGGGCAGTTCTGCTCTGTCTAATAGGGTTGTTCTGGGTCATAATTGACTCAATGGTAATTAGTTTACCTTTTGGTATTGAATATAGTTAATGTCACTAATCGTTTGCTATCTGATGCTTAAGTATTTTTCCTTGTTTTTAAAATGCATAGCTTTCTAAATTTTTGTTACATTTCCTATGTATGTTCTCTGTTAGGAATAGAGCATTTAAAGCTAGAAATTGTTTAGGTTTTATTGCTCTAGCTTTCTTTTGAGGAATAGAATCATGAGCTGTAGATGATTGTGCTTAAAAGTGAAAACTTTTATGTGCTCAACATTTTTCTTAGATTTACTTTAAACATTCTTGAGCTTGTAAGGGATTTCTAATTCTGCTTATTAGAACAACTGAATGTAATTTGAAAGATCATATTCTGAACATTGCTTTTAAAAATCAGATGAATTTATGCGGATGATACTCATTTGAATTTAATGCCTGTTTTTATATTTTCTTGTTGCTTAATTTTCTTTCAGGCATTTTTGGAGCTAGCAACAGAGGAAGCAGCTATTACTATGGTTAATTACTATTCTGCTGTGACACCTCATCTTCGTAACCAACCCATTTATATCCAGTACTCGAATCACAAAGAACTAAAGACAGATAATACATTAAACCAAGTGAGTGTGTGTCAGTGTAATACAATGGCCTAGAACCCATTCGGAATCTCATAAACATACGAACAGAAATAAGATATTGAGTTTTCTAGAAGATGTGTCCGTATGTGCTTTCTTACTTTCAGTCTTTTGTATATTCTGTCACTTTTATTTGGAACATTATCATCTGCCCACCCCTCCCCTTCACATACCTACTTACTGAACATCTTTAGTTCTCCCCTTACCTTTTCTTCTTCCAGAAAGTGATTCCCTGATCTACAGAGTGAATTAGGTTTGGATTGAGTGGCTTTAGTGCCAATTACAATCTGAGTGTGTAGGTTAGATGTTCATGGGTTATACCATTTTATAAATGGAGCTTTTTAGTATCCTGTTTTTTGTATCCACGATGGAGGTCTTAGAACAAACACCTCACAAATACCAAAGGAGAACTATAACAAACTGTACAGAATTCTCTTGGATAATTCATTAATTTTCATGTTGTTTATAATGAATTTCTGTTTTTCGCTGTTTCAGTTTAAAACATTTTCTGGTTATGTGAATCAAATGTGTTCTTTTACACCATTGTTCCCAAGCCTGAAATAATTGTTATGAAGTATTAGTAGAATATTGGAATTGTACACAGATAAAATTAGGCTTGTAGTAGCATATGCTCAGGAACATTACTGGAGTATTAAATTTTGTTTAATCCGTTTTCTACAAAGAAGTGAGTCAATAGAGTAAAATATAGCAAAGTCTATAATGGCTGTGTTTCTAAAGTGCTTATCTTTCCTTTCAATTGATAGCGTGCTCAAGCTGTACTTCAAGCTGTGACAGCTGTGCAGACAGCAAATACTCCTCTCAGTGGCACCACAGTTAGTGAGAGTGCAGTGACTCCAGCCCAGAGTCCAGTACTTAGGATAATTATTGACAATATGTACTACCCTGTAACACTTGACGTTCTTCACCAAGTAAGTTCAATTTAATTTGAACATTCACCTCTTACATTAGAGATACATTGACAGTATAGAGTTAATATTTCGAATTTAATGTTTTCTCAGATATTTTCTAAATTTGGTGCTGTATTGAAGATAATCACATTCACAAAAAATAACCAGTTTCAAGCTTTGCTCCAGTATGGTGATCCTGTAAATGCTCAACAAGCAAAACTTGTAAGTCCAGAGATTCTTTTTAGATGGTAATACATTTCAGTGAACAGAGGTACATGGTTATTGATATTGACATAGCATTATAGACAAAATAGGTGTGTTTACAGGCTATTTAGAAAACCATAATATTTAGCACAAATATGCTTATTTTTAAAACTAATTTAACTAGACATCAATTTATTCTTATCTGTAATAGAAGAACCAGTTGTTGCATGATCAGATTTAACACATGGAAGATCTGTGTGTGCCAGGCTAGCACAGTGCTCTGTGGGGTTTCCACAGAAGGAGATGTCCAGGACTTCCTTTTCAAGTGCTTATGGTTAGTCTTGAACCTTTAGCCTTCTGGTTAATGGCCATGCACATTAACACTTTGCACCACCCAGGAGCTCCTATCCATGATAGAGTTTTATATTATTGTGCATTTTTGTTTATTTATATGCAAAAATGTGTGTTCTTAGGAGATAGGCTGTGCTGTGTATGTGAACCAACTTAAGATTTTAGCTGGTTTTTAGTATCTTGATAATTGACTATAGCAATAGATTTTGTGCACTATCATAATAGAGATGTGTCTCAGGAAGCTATATTCTCAGGTTGCTTAAGTTTATATTTAGTGTTATTTCTGTAACCTAAAACAATTTCACAAAGCAGATGCAGTAGAAATTTTCATCAAGGGTGTTCACACATTTAGGTTTTCCTTTGTTTCTATCTTTTTTTTTTTTTTTTTTTACATCTTATTGGGGACTTTTACAGCTTTTATCACAATCCTTACATGCATTCATTTTGTTAAACACATCTTTACGTATGTTGTCATCATCTTTTTCAAAATAGTTTCTTTCTACTTGAGTCTCTGGCATTAGCTCCTCATTTTTCACCCCCCTGCCCCCTGGATAGTTTATAAATTATTATTTCTATTTTTTTTCTGTGTCTTATACCGACTGCAATCTCATTTCACCCACATTTCTGCTATTTGTCCCCCTGGGGTGGTGGCCATATGTTGATCCTTGTGATCAGTTTCCCCTTACTCCCCTCCCCTTCATTCCCCCACCCCACTCCAATCCTAATTCTTTACCCTCCTAGTATCACTGCTCTCTTTATTGGTCATGAGGGGTTTATCTATTCTGGATGCCCTGTGTTGTGAGCTCCCATCTGTTCTATACATGTTCTGGTCTAGCCAGATTTGTAAGATAGAATTGGGGTCGTGGTAGTCAGGGGGTGGGGATGTTGGGCATTAAAGAATCAGAGGAAGGTTGTGTGTTTTATCAGTGCTACACTGCACCCTGACTGGCTCTTCTCTTCCTTGTGGCTGTTCTGACAGGAGGTGTCCACTTGACTCCTGATGGGCTTTGGGTTGCCACTCTACCCTTCTCCTCATTCCCACTGATATACCTCATTCCCATTGATATACCTCATTCCCATTGATATACCTCATTCCCATTGATATACCTCATTCCCATTGATATACTTACTCTTTGTTTTGTTTGGGGTCTTTGATGCCTGATACTTGATCCCATCGAAACCTCATGATCACAGAGACTGGTGAACTTCTTTCATGTGCACTTTGTTGCTTCTGAGCTAGATGGCTGCTTATTTATCTTCAGACTTTTAAGATCCCAGATGCTATATCTTTTGGTAGCCGGGCACCATCAATTTTCTTCACCACATTTGCTTATGTACCCGTTTTGTCTTCACTTGTCAGGAAAGATGAACATCACAGAGTGCTGTGTTAGTAGGACAAATTGTTTTTGCATTGAGGAAGTACTTGAGTGAAGGTCCAATGTCCATCTGCTACTGAAATACTTTATACATATATGTACATAGCTCTATTGCTGTCATTGTATATAAATGTATTTGCATATATCCATGTGAATACGTGTATGTAGACCTCTGTATCACTGTCTTATGCCTCCCAGTTCTTTCCTCTATTTCCATTTACCTTCCTCTCATCCCTCTATCATGCTCAGCCTTTATTCGGGTTTTAGTACTTCCTCTCTGCTGCATTGTCCTTGACCGAGCGCCGCCCTCCCTCCAGCGTCCTGTGCCTTCCTCGTCATCAGTTGTAGATCACCTACTCTTCCCTTGGCCTTGGGTTTGTTGGTGCCTCCCTTCTTTCTCCCCATTTCTCGCTCTCCCTCTCCCTCTCCTCAGCCATCATCCCACTGTTCGCTCCTCTGATTGCTCATCCTCCCTCTTATCCAGATAGACACGCAGACAATAAAACATACAAAAACAAAGAGAAAAACATAACAAAAGACAAAATAAATCAACAGCATCTAAATACAACAGAACAAACAAACATAAATAAGTAAAAACGAAAAGCCAACAGCAAAAACTGAGAAAGCCCTCCAACAGTTCCAGGTCTGTACATGGACCTCTGTGATTGTTTTCCAGTCGAGTTTCCTGGGATGCCACACCCTGGCCCTGAGTCTACCTTTGGCATTCCTTGGGGACTTTATTGTTTTGCTTCCCTTGTTGCTCCACTGCACACTCTTAGTGTTCACCCTGGTGCGGTGGGTTGGATCAAGTACATCTCTCACACCATGGCCCGAGTGCTGTCCCCCATAGTGCTTTGTATCAGTGAGGGACATGGCCTGTCCCATGGTGGGGCCAGCCCTGTGATCCCCTCTGTGCTTTGGCGCCTCTGAGCTGGAATATTGTCCTCAAGGCTTGGTGGGCCGAGGTATGTTCCATTCTGGCACACCCCATTTCTAAGCTGGAGCGTCAATGCTGTCCTCTGAAGTACATGCTGTTGGGATGGGGGGTTGGGGTTACCCATGTAGTTGGAATTGGGGGCCGGCCCCACTGACCTCTCTTGGGTTGCCTGGTCATACCTGTATGTTGCATTTGTGTCTTGGCATGTCAGGTTCGAGTCTGGTCCCTCTCCATCTCCCCTTCTCCTGTGGAGGTGTAAACAACTCTCCTCAGGTGATTCAGTGCCCTGTTCTCCCGTCACCTCTGTCTTTGTCTCTTTTTGTCTTCCTCCTTATTTGGCTGCCATATGTATCCCTGGGTTGGGTTTGGTAGCTACCATAGTACCTGGACCTCACCCCAGACATGTATATATTAAGTCGTTTTTCCCTTATGTCCCTTTTTGCATTTTTTTTTTTTTTTGCTTCAGTGGATTCATGTTGTACTTGTTCTTTTGTGCTTGCCTTATTCTACTTAACGCTATTCCCTCCGGTTTTCCTCTAATTGCTATTTCTCATTTAAGAATGAAGATGATTTCTTGGTTATATTTTTCTTTAATTTTTTTCCCGTTAAGTAAGAGTTAATACATTTACCTATGAAGATTCTCATGGTTTTTAAAAGCATTTTAATTGTGTATTCAAAGATAGGTTTTCTGAAAAGGTTTTTAGTCTACTTTATTCACAATTACCTTTTTTTGTAATTGTTATATACAGTTGCAAAGAAACCTGGAGAAAAAGCAGAATCTTCCATTATTGTGATTATCATTGTAAATTGCCTTTCTTGGTTTTAGTTCCAGAGGCCTCAAACTTTGTGTTTTGTACTCCGTTGTACCTTTGCCCCGTCTCTTTAGCACTTCTGTGCCATGTTGAGTCTTGGCATCTTCATAAATGAAGAGCAAGTCATCTCTACCCTGGGCTAATGCCTTTTTCTCCGGTGAACACTTCTTTTGGCTATTTCACTTATGGCTTCTGATATTTCAACCTACAACAGTTCTAGATTGCTTGTATAGAGAACAGACAGTTTTTTTAAATTACTTTGTTGAATTGCAAACCTCAGAATCTCATTTAAAGAATAAAACCACTTCACAAAGCAAAAAGACTCTATCTTTTTGTGATTGCATAAATTGTGATTGCATACATTGGATCATTTATCAAATGCTGTTTTATAAGTTTTCTGACCACTATGAAGCTGTAAACTAAAGAGAATATTTTCCTATTACAAGGCAAGGCTATGACTTAGAGGGGTGAATTATTTGTCATAATGTACACTACTGAAAGGTAGATAATTTCAAATAATACTCCAGATATATTTTGGTACCCACATTATAGATCTAATTTTAGTTTTCCTCTTCAAACTTAAGTTAACTTAGACTCTTCCCCACAGGTTTATTGTTCTTTTCGACATACCATGGTAACCCCACTTCAAAAAAATTTTATATTTCTTAAAGTCAGGTGAATATGATTTGAGATGACCAGTAGGACAACATTTAGAATCCCCAATTTAAAATATAGTGTTCATTTTTCTAGACATGAGCTATTTTCATTGTGATACCATTGACCCTTCTAATCCAGTGAAATAATATTTAGCCAAAGGACCAATGAAACGAAATATCATTTTTATAATTGTGCTGCATTCAGGGTATAATTTTTATCAAGAGAATAGTACATATGTGTGTCTTAATCTGAATTTATCTATAATTATATTTATTCTTATGATACTTAGGGTAGTATCATTAATATTGATTAGATTAAATGAGGTTTCACACACAGTATTTATTCTGATATCTAACCTTTGCTTCAGTCATTGTAGAACAAAGGGGCTTGTGTTCTGATCATGCCTGTCTCGTTACCTCGTTACTCAGACAGACAGCTGGTGTTCACTCTGATGTGCAACCTTTGCTTCATTCATTGCTGTTAGTTGGAGGAGGGCGGCGGGTGTTGCATCGGAACCCTGCTTGTCCCTTTACCTTGTAATTCACACACCTTGCTACAATTTTTATTTTGATGACCAGTTCTTCTCTTCTTTACCTACTTCAGTGCTGTTGGGTGTCAACAGCTAGTGAATCCAATATACTCTGACAATTCTTTTGAGTTTCAATTTCTGAGCATCAGCCCTTTGCTTGTTTTAAATATCACTCCACAGTTTTCTAGCCAACATGCTGCCCTATATTAGATCAAAATTATTTTTCGTCATGCCTGTCCGAACTTCTGATTATGACTTTACCTATTGTTGCATAGCAAGAAACTCTCAGCTGAATACTCTTAACAAAATTTCTCTCAACATCGGATTTATCTACACCCACTAAACTGTTTACTAAAGCTTTGTTGTTGTTGTTGGCTGTAAACTAAACTGTTTTCAAGTGTCATCAAGTAAGTTCCGACCCACCAGTGGCCCTTTGTACAACTGAATGAAACACAGTTTGGTCCTGTGGCATCCTCACAATTGTTCTTATGTTTGTCAAGTCCATTGTTGGCAGCCACTGTGTCGATGCCTCTTTTTGAGGGCTTTCCTCTTTTCTTGCTGCCCTCTACTTTATCAGACATGATGTCCTTCTCCAGGCACTGAACTCTCCTAACAAAATGTCCAAAGTATGTGACAGAAAGTCTTGCCTCCAAAGATTATTCTGGTTGTAATTCTTCCAAGAGAGATTTGTTTGTTCTTTTAATAGTCCATGGTACTTGGAATATTCTTCTCCAGCACCATATCCAAATGAATCGATTCATCTTTAAACTTCACCATACTGTTGCAACCATTGTTAGATGATCTTCAGTAAAATTCTGCTTTCGTGTGTTATCAGTGATAATTGTTTTTTAATTTGAGCATTCCGTTAAGCCACCTATCTTGGAATAGGTATAAATATACATCTCTTCCAGTCACTTTTCCAAGTGTTACCCTTCCAAATTTCCTGGCATAAATGAGTGAGTGCTTACAGTACTTCATCAGCTTGTTGAAAAATTTCATTTGGTTTTCCTTCTATTATTTGTGCCCTTTTGAGAGGGGTGGGGCTAATCCTTTCAGTACAATTTCTTGCGTTAGTGACATTGATTCTTGGCTTCTGACTCCTGATATGTTGGAATTCAGGCACATTTTTTTTTTTTACAATGACTATATTCGTGCCATTTTCTTTTTGTTTCTTGCATCATTCACTACAACTCAAGACTTGAATTTTTTCTTCATTTTTGTTAGTATAAGATATGTTGAGTGTCTTCTTCCCTTTTAGTTTTCTAACTCTAGTTCTTTGCACATTTCATTTTAATACTTTCTCTTCTGCACCTACCCTTTGACAATTTGTTTAGCTCATTGGCTTCATTATTTCTTGCATTTGCTTTTGCTACTCTATGATTAAGAGTAAATTTCAGAGACTCTTCTGACTCTTATTTTGATCTTTTCTCTTTTTCCCTATCTTTTTTTATGACTGATGTTCTTTGTGTCACCCCATAACTCAACAGATCTTTTTCCATTGCTGTTCATTGAGTCAAATTTTGCTCTTGAATTTTTGAAATTCACGTAGGGCATACTCAAGTATCTGTATTTGGACTCTTGTTTGAATTTTCTTCAGCTACAAGTTGAACTCGTGAGCAATTGGTAGTTTGTTAAAATGTTGGTCCTTTACTTGATTTTAGTTACTGTTATTAAGCTGTTCTATGGTCTCTTCTCATAGATGTAGTCAGTTTGATTTCCGGAGTTCATGTTTACAGTGGCCGTTTGTATTGTTAGAAAGTATTTGCTTTTCTTCCCATTTATAACCAGACATCCTATGTGAGTTGTGTATGATGATTATGTTGTTTCATACTTCCTGATTTCTGTGTGGCCTTTGGTTTGTTTTCTGCCAGAATTTATCCAAATTTCTCCTCCTGGTGTACCACAAGTCATTTGGACCAGCTTAGTCCCAGTAACACTGTTTAATTTTTATCACAAATAACCTCTAGATGACTTTTGACACTACATACCTGTCTTTTTTAAAGCTTACATGCTCTCTCATGATTTCATCTTTGTTGTATCTCTTCCACTTGAACTAAGTTATTCCTTTGTGATTTTTTTACTACACTCACATCATTTTCTTTAGCGCCGACTTAACCTAAAATGTTTAGATTAGGAGTTTGGTGGACCATGGGACTAACATCAAAATCCACCAGTGTAACTTCCCTTCATGTGCACAACTTCCTGAAACAAACCACCTTCAATAGCAGTAACAATAAGAAAACAACCTGGTTTACCTCTAGTATACCTTTTGTCAAAGTGTAAGTAAGGTATAAAAATATATGGTAATTAGCAATGGAAAGAAAACAAAGTTTTTATGACTTTTCATATTTCAAATTTGCAACCAGTGTTTCATTATGCCATTTCAAGTGTACAGTCTTGTGTGTTTAGCTTATTTTGCAAGTTTTCTTATAATACTTTAACCGTAATTTCTACAACTACTTAGACTAGGACAAAACTTTTTATTACTGTTTTTACATGCTTCCTAAACTTTGCCTGTGAAGAAAATGCATTTGCTATGTCTTTATGTGAAGTATCTGTAGCCTCTACTGTCAGAAAACCTTTGTCCTCCCAGTTCCCTTACATACTTGATTGCTAAATGAAGGGCTGGTTTGTGTGCTGTTATTTTTCCTGAGGCTTTGCAAAATAATAAAAAGTGAGACTGGTTGAATTATAATTGCATAGCTACTTTTTAATCATGAGTTTTTTCCCTTTGTTTATGGCCACTTTCCTTCGAACTAATAACAAGTGCCTAGATTGCTATTTTCATGCATTCTCAATTTCTGTTTCTTTTCTTGCTAGCAGGTGTTTTAAATGTTTGCTGATTCTTTTAGGATTTGCAACCTATATATATTGTGTAAACTCCACTTACGTATAGTCATTGAAAAAAACTGAAACGGAAAGAGTTAAAATTGAGGACTTCTCAAAAATTGGCATATGCCTTTTATCAGTCATAAGGATCGGTCAATCAGCCTTAGTATTGCTTGGAAAGAACTCAGTCCAAAGAAGTTACATTGCTATTGTCATTGTTAATGATGTTAATGATTTTATGTCAATATCTTTTAATTAATTTGGACACTAGCTCAAAGCTAGGTCTATTTTCCCAAAGTATCATTATTTTCCTTGATATAACAGTCATCCAAGGGCAAATTTTGTCTACATCTTTTGTTATTCATATATTGAATTGAGACTTAGATTTTTACTTGTTCTCATTTTTCCTATGAAAATACTAGAAGGTTAATGTATACTGATTTCCAATGCTTTTGATTTTGCAGCAAACTATAGTTGATAATTATTCTCACTAGAAGAATTGACACTTGACTTTCATTCTTACGTGGTGATAGGTGCCATATCTGGCCCCAGTACAACTGAAAACCCTAGTAGCTTCTTTGCTTTAGTTGAATCTTCTATTGTATTGAGATGGATGGACTCACGTAAAAAATTTGAATTACATTTTGTTTATTATTTGCTTGGTAAAGAGATACTAAATTTAACTTTGCATATTTAGGAAAAGAGTTTTGTATTTTCAGAGAATGGGAATATTTGAATGTATTACAAGCTTTATATATATATTAGTAGTAACTATAAAGAATTACTTTCTCATTAGCAAGACATTGTCTGTTTTTTATCTCTCGTTGAGTTATTGTGCATTGACAGCTCTATCTATGACAGTGAAAATGAATGTCTTGAAATAATTTAAAAGTTTTCTTACAGATAGCTAAAGTACAATTAAAAAAAAATAATTGTTCATGTTAAGTGCTCTATGAATATAGTTTTGGATTTACTTTTGCAAAACCAGGGCTCCTTTAGTGGATCTTGGGCTATCATGTTTTTAGTTTTTTTATGTTTTTAGTAGGTAGACTATGTATTTGTCTAATAGAAAGTGAAAAACATATTAATCTGTTCATAATTTATTGCAGTCTTATATCAAGCTGGATTAGAAATGGTGATTATATAGTAACAAAATAAACATTAGAAGCATTTGCATAGTTTTTTATAGTTCACTGCCTATTTTCACATATTACTTTCCCCTACCCCTGTGAGAAAGCATGGCTATAATCCTAATAATGTACTTCTAAACTAAGAAATTGACTCTGAGCTTAAGACCTGGCAGCCTTTTGTTTCAGAATTTCCTTATGGAGTGGCATAAGACCTTCAGATTTCCTCAGGTTATCCTGACTTATATAAAACACCTGAGGGTTAAGCATGATAACGAAGTTCTGTCCACATTCATGGGACTTGCTACTGCATATCATGGTGATAGCTAATTAAGTGGTTTGAGCCAATCTCATATAATATGGGATTAGATAGAAGCTACCATATAAATCTGTACCAATTCATATAAATACTGTCATTCGCCAATACAATACAGTTTAAAATGCTATGCAGTGGGTTCTACTCTGATAAGATTGATACAGGTTGAAGGTTATTCAACGACAGCTAACAAATTTAACAAAGCATGACATATAGAACACTTTTCTGATGGGTTTTTTTTAATACAGATTTTTCATTGTTGGGTTTTATTGTGAAATCATTTTTTTTTTCAATTTTCATTTCTTCGCTGACATAACTTAATTCCCTTTTACAGGCATTAGATGGTCAGAATATTTATAATGCTTGCTGTACCCTAAGGATTGATTTTTCCAAACTTGTGAATTTGAATGTAAAATACAACAATGATAAAAGTAGGGATTATACTCGACCAGATCTTCCATCTGGAGATGGGCAACCTGCATTGGACCCAGCTATTGCGGCAGCATTTGCCAAGGAAACATCTCTTTTAGGTATGATTTTTATTATCTATACCATTTATCTCCCATTTTGCCAAATGGGACAGTGTCTGGTAACTTTCCGTAAGTATACTGAATCTCCCCCAATTTAGAAGTTAACTGTATTAAGGTTTTTTGTTTGCTTTTTCAGGTAAGAAAGTTTTAGAAAAAATCCTAGCATGTACTTCATAAGAGTAACTAAAATTATATCCTCTTCATTTCTTTCTCCACCTTCATCTCTTCTGTACTACTTTTGAAAAAAAAATAGAAAGCTACCTAACGGAGATAATACTGTTGACTTCTTAATGTAATATTTATACTTCAAACTTATTGCTATGTGACCTTGTATATATTCTTTAAAGTAAATCTTATAGTTTTAATTAGTAATAGAAACAATTAAATGTTAGGCTGAATATATGTAATTGAAGGAAGTACCTGTGCATTTTGAAACAATATAATATTTAAAAATAGAATTTTCTAATTACCCTGCTATTTTTCATATTGTGTATTTATATAACAATGTGATTTACAATGATTTAAAACCACCTAATAAAAGTATAGTGTAAAAGATACTGCTAATAGTTCATATAGATGATATTTTATAAATGAGTGAAAATTTATTTTGTGACAAGTAATTTGTTACTTAAGATGAAATCTTGTAGTTTTTATTTAATGGGCTTAGGAAATTTTATTTCTGACACTTTTAAGATCTTTTAAATTAGATTTGTTGCTCACATGAAACTTGAAATTAATGTCACAAAGTAGCTCTTAGTTTTTCCCTTACTGAAAAAGACAGAGCATTATAATTAAATATTTTTTAGAAATAGCAGTTAATTACCTGAGATTATGTAATGATAATGCTGTCCCCTTGTGAGTATGAAATATGTAAGTGATACATCTATGACGAGCCACAAGTAAAGCAATTGGTGTTTGGCATTAATTCTAGTAACATTAAATAAAACACACCCTTTATTCTAATTAGTATAGCACAACTCATATCTCTTTATCATGATTATAATGCCTTATGGTAGTAAAATGACAATTTCCATCTGATTGTTCTACTCTATAAGCTTTGATTCCTTCAGCTCTGCTGGGAAATTGGTAATACTGACTTATAATGTATAATTTTTAAAGACATCATCAAGACAGACATAATATTGAATTATATGGCCTTTCCTTATAGTTAGTGCTGTAGATTTTTAAATTCTTGCTGAACGAAATTGTATAGAAGAGATTTAGCATTTATTGGATTGTGCATTAGACCAGTTGACTAGAGAAACAAGTCCAGCTATTCTCATCTGTGTTAGAAAGAGCTTTATATCAAGGTATAGTTATCAAGAAACCATTCCAGCCCAGACAACTCAAGTCCATAAACCCAGTAATGGCCCAGAAGACTTCTCTAGACTCATGTAACTACATGCAGTGAGAGTGCAGGAAGATGACAGGCCTGTGGGTGCAAAGTTCCGTGGATCCAAGGTTGGTGGACACATGGCAGGGCTCCGGCAGCTCTCAGGGTGGCCAGCCAGCAGGAGAGTCAAGGTGGAGAGAGGCTTTCCTCACGAGAAGGCTAGACCCCCAAGAAAGCACTATCCTTAAGATGACATAAAATTATCTAACTATCACACTTCTTAGTCTGCCAAGCAGCTCAGCACTGATATGCACATCATTTAGTCCATATGATAGGTACGTGCAAAGTAGTTGCCATCCAAGATTTTATCTGTAATTTTTGAGAGATTGACAGATTCACATTCAATAAAGTAACAGTTTAAGGTAAAGCACCAAGATAACACCAGCAAACATCAAATAGACCCATAATATCACTTTCTCAGACCCTAAGGATCCCATCTAGATATATATTTGGATGTTTGGAAGAGGCATGGTTAGAAGTCTTCCAGGATTTGAAAATCTTCCAGGAAAGTCTTCCAAAATTTTCTTACAATCTCAGGGCATGTTGTGATTTTTGAAAAGGTAGTTGGGGAGTGGGGGTAGAAAATCTGGTCTCATAAAAGATTTCAAAGCCTTGGCCTTGCTGACTTCTATCTTGCATTATGCAGAATTATGCATTATGGCAGAATTATAGCTACGTTGTTTTACGTTGTAAACCTAAAAATGGTTTGCTCAGTATAACTTTGATCTCTGTGTTGAACTTTTTCACACAGTGTATTTTTTCCCCTACATTTCTGATAGGAAAAAGACAAAATTTTGTAGTATTGTGAATATAATAAATTGATATCACTAAATGTTTTCATCTTTTCTACCTGTTTTTATTTTTCTTTATATTATTGAAAGTAAGATTTATTTTTAATTTTAAATATACTCAAAGTTTATGGAAGGAAGTAGCTAGGTCACACGTTTTAAAAATCAGTGGGCTCTTTAGTATTGATCACCCACAAAGATAGCTATTCTTCTATTTTGATAATGTCTTCCCTTTTTCCTTTAGTTACAGAACATAGTTTTATATAAAATAAAATCATACTGGGCTGAGCCACGGTGGCGTAGTGGTTGAGTGCGGGACAGCGGCCCACTGACTTGGCGGTTCAAATCCAGCAGCAGCTCTCCAGGAGCAAGGCTGTGCCTCCCACTCCCACCAGAGGGCAGTGATTGCCCCCCAAAAAAAACAATAATAAAAAGAAATCCTACTATGTTTGAAGATTTGTGTTGTATTTTATTGTAGTTGTGGTGTTATTAAGTATTTTGTGGGAAAATTCCATTTAATAGCTGCCTAACATTCTAATAGCAGAAAGTTTGATCTTTTAATTTAAACCGACATGAATGACTTGAGAGGGGTTGTCCTAGCACTGACTTATTATTAAATTCATAGTAATACATCTAATTCTTATTTTGGTTTTATCATTTATTAGCTAGTTTGAGCTTTGAAATGTTTACAAGGTACGTGTAACTGTTGAATTAGTGACATTTCTGTTTAGATATGCAGTAATCGTACATTTTTTATTAGGGATATTGTGATAGTCTGATAAAACATGGACCTTCAGCTTTATAGTCACTTAAAAAAAAATCATTTCATTGGAAGCTCGTACAGCTCCTACCACAATCCATACATAATTCCATCGTATCACTCACATTTTTACATTTGTTGCCATCATTTTCAAAACATTTTCTTCATACATAGGCTGTTGGTAATCACATATTTTGACATTGCTTTTATTTTCCTTTTTTAAATCTTAATCTGAAAGTACTTATCAGATGATCAGATAAATATTTTCACATTTGATAGATATTTTGTATGAGGAACAAAATAATGTTATTTAAAGTGGTCATGAAAAATCTCTGTGTAGTGCATACAATGCTGCAATAGTGAGATCTTCCCTCCTGGACTGATAACTAAATCTTTCCTATTTCTGTACCTCAGTTAAATATGGTTACTTCAAAGTACAATTAAACTAGTATTGATTGTATATATTTCTAGATGTGTCAGCTTCAAAAAGCACTTGTTTTAGAGTGAAGTGGTCGTGTACTTTCAATGTGAAGGTTTTATTAAAAAACAGTGTAAAATTACACTCATTCAATATTTAGAGGGAAAGTAAAACATGCATGCTTTCATAGCCACTTGATTTAAGTTTAATTTTTTTGTATTATAAATTTTTTTGTTTGTTTTGGGCATCACTGCCCTGGTGGGAGTAGGAAGCCCAGCCTTACTCCTGAAGAGCTGCTGCTGGTTTTGAACCACCAACCCTGTGGGCCACAGTCCCACACACAACCACTACACCACCGGGGCTCAGCCCCTGTATTACAGATTTTTATTGATTTATTTTATATAGTACTTGTTGAAGAGTAGCACTTAAACCCAATTTCTTTTTTTTTCCTTTTAGTGCTTACAATTAGTGTTTTAGAAAATATTTATTTAAAGAATAGAGACTTTGTAGTTAGAAATCTGACATCTTAAGTGCACTGTCAAAACCCTAGAAGAGTGTTAATCATTCACTTATACTTCAGAGAACAAGTTGATCAAAAATTCTTGAGATTATAAATTGAGGCATGATTATAATCATTTAATCATGTTTAAGGAGTACAGTTAATTTATTAAGGGGTGGATCTCTGAAAATTTTTCAGAAGTAATTTTTTAATGATTGTGTTGTCTAAAAAGTAGGGGATAATATCTACAAAGAATAATTTAAAGCATTCTATGCAATTTGATTTGAAGTAGCAGGTATCGATAAAGTAAACTTTGTCAGAAATCTGTTAGCATTTAATATTAATAGAAAAGGAATACAAGAGGACTATAAACGTTTGTGGGGGAAATGAAGTTACAATTTTTCCAAATACTTTTTGAAGCTTAGTATTTATTCAAATATTTTTATCCAAATACTTTTACACCATTATGCTGGTTAACATTGTTTAACTGTTCATATGATTTTATCTTTTTCCCACTGTATTTATGATGTGTTAGAATGACATGTAAACTGAATTTAAAATGATTTCTGAAAGTTTTTTGTCTGCTGTTTTTATCAGACCATTCATATGCCAATTTAAAACTTTTTATTACTGTACATAGTCTAGTATAAACTGACCTGAATATCAGCTGAGGCACCTAATTTTACTGCAAAAGCTGCATGAAAAATGTGCTGGATAATTCAGCTTATACATGAGTATATACAGTTCTCAATAATTTTAGTCATCTGATAAAAGAGCATTGGGTTAAGCACTTAGCTACTAACTACCTGGTCAGCAATGCAAAGCAACTTACCACTACAAGGGAGAAAGATGAGGCTCTTTCCATAAAATGTAAAGCATAACTGTCCTATTAAGAGATAGTGTGAGCTAGAAGTGGGTGTGACCTTTGTTCTTTTTTGTATTTACAATGTATGCTAAGTGTCCATCTTAATTCAGTATTTCCCACACTAAGTCTGTTGTATTTAGACAAAATCTTTGGCATTAAATTAGGTCATCTCAAAAATTATTTTAAATCTATAGAATAACATTTTCTGGCCAATCCATAATATTTGCATCAAATGTTTGATTTGTCTATGCCTGCCGTTGTAGAACATGAAAGGATGATAGTAATATCTGCAGCATGGGAGAACAAAGACTTGTGGTACAAGGTTAAAAGCCAAAGGAGACTAGAAAGGAAGCGTGCTACGTATTATAAAGGCCAAGAGGGCCTTCAGAGATTCTACGGGAGTCAGAGGATCAAAAACATGGACAGAAAAAGTCGGGGAAATAAATTTTAATGTTAGAAATAGCAAAAAGATTAAAAAAAAAAAAAGATCTAGCCAAGAGAGGGCCTTAAACTGGGTTGATGAAGTAAAAAATCAAAGGAGAGGTTTTTGAAAATTTTTAACACCAGAATGTTTTTTGAAAAAATTTTCAAAAGATGATGACGTGCTATGGGGGAAGATAAAAAAGTGTTGGATGCTTAAGTCTTTAATTTAGAGTGAATGTCCTTGTCAGTTGTGAGTGACTTTAATAAAATGGGTGCTTGGTTCCAGGGCATTGATATCCAGCAAACTCACTGCCTTTGAGTCCATTCCAACTCATAGCCATCTTCATATGGCAGGGCAGAAAGGACCACCTCTCTGGTATTCACGTCATTTTCCGCTGAGTAGCTGGGGTTTTTGAACTATTCATCTTTCATCTTGGAGCTAGCAACCCAGTGCTTTACTTACTCTGCCACCAGCGTTCCTTCTCCCTACCTTGGAGTCAGTGCTGGCTCAAAGTGCAACCCCCTGTGGTTTCTGAGACTGAACAAGAGTAGAAAGCAGTCCTGAGGAATTGCAGATGGTTTTGAACCGCCAACCGTGTGGATCGCAACCCAATGCGTAACCATCAGGGTTCTTTATTGGCATCAAAAGTTAGTCAAATTGATTGTGCTAGACCAGTCAGAAAGTCACAGAGTGTAGTGCGGTCCAATGCCTGGTTGTACCCTCATTTTCTTTTCCAAAGAAGGGTTTATGAAGATAAAAATGATTTTTCTGAGAGGATTATAAGTGAAGTGTCATTAGGAAAAAGTAACCTGAGTTTCTTTAAAAACAACTTGAATAAAAGCACAATTTTTGATAGAAAAGAATTGATTCCAAAAGTAAAATAGAAATTGAAGGGGGCATTAGTAGATCAAGAGAAATGGACTATAAAAAATAACATTTAATGTTCTTAGGATTCTCAGTAATTTTTTATTTTACACTTTCTGGTTTATACATGTAATTGTTGCATAGACTGTGGTTCGGACATAATTTTGAAGATTTAAGTGTGCCTTACCCAAATTATGGTATTTTCTTTTTTTTTTTAATCATTTTATTGGAGCCTCATACAACTCCCATCATAGTCCGTCCAACTATCCATTGTGTGCAAAGCACATTTGTACACTTGTTGCCATCATGATTCTCAAAACATTTTCTTTCCACTTAATCCCCTGGTATCGGCTCCTCATATTTCCCCCCTTACCTATGAACCGTTCATAATTTATAAATTATTATTTCATCATATCCTACACCATCTGATTACTTGCTTTGCCCACTTCCCTGTTGTCTGTACCCCAGGGAGGAAGTTATATGTAGATCCTTGTAATCAGTTCCCCCTTTCCACTCCACCTTCCCTCCATCATCCTGGTATTGCCACTTTCACCACTGGTCTTGAAGGGTTCATCTGTCCTGAATTCCACATGTTTCCGGTTCCTGTCATTACCAGTGTACGTCCTCTGGTCTAGCCAGATTTGTGAGGTAGAATTGGGATCATGATAGTGGGGGGGGGGGGGGGAAGCAGGAAGGGGAAGCATTTAAGAACTAGAGGAGAGTTGCATATTTCATTCTTGCTACACTGCACCCTGACTGGCTCATCCCCTCCTCTCCCGTGTCCACTCTGTAAAGGGATGTCCTTTCCCCAACAGTTGGACGTTGGGTCCACAATCATTTATAATGATGTAATTTTTAATTCTTTGATGTCTGATACCTGGTCCCTTTGACACCTCTCGTGGTGACACAGCCTGGTATGCTTCTTCCATGCAGGTTTTATTGCTTCTGAGCTAGATGGCCACTTGTTTACCTTCAAGCCTTTAAGACCTTAGTAGTTTCTCATAAAGTATCTTTAGACCAAAAACAGGTAGCAGTGTATGTCAGAGAGAGAAAGAGAGACAGAGAAAACTGTTTCACAGTAACCATGCGATAAGGTAGCTACTTCTGGAGATGAATATGGGGAGATAGAGTTTCATTAGCAGGATATGGCGATAATAGTCAAGAGATGCAGAGAAAATGCTAGAACCGGGCAGGTTTGTAAGAACTATTTTAAGTTGTTAATGATTAAGACACCCAGTTAATGTTTTTCTGGATTTAGTGGGCCTTGCGAATCACCATGAGAAGTGAAACGGACTTTTTTTTTTTTTTTTCCACTTTTAAGAGCTGGTCTAGATTTTACTAGATTCTAAAATAGATTTCAGATTAGTCCTTATTGTCAAAGGGGACTTGAGGCTTGCTCATTAAACTCCATGTGTGTCAGAATAGAATATTGCCTCAGAAACCTGAACTTCTTTTCTCTTATATGCCATAGATTGTGTGTGTGTCTAATAAAAAAACCTTTGCCAATTAAAGTCATGATAAGAAAAAGGGAATTTTACTGTAAGTTAACAAATCAGGAATTTCTGCTACTGTTAAATACTTTTATGTATAAACTTACAGTTTCATGCTATGGCATTTAACCAGAGCTATCTAAAAATCCTGAAAAACGGTGTTAGCAAGTAATAGTGATTATATAATAAAAAGTTGTGCATGCATTCTTAGGAATTAGAAATATATTTATACTTGAAATAAGTTTCATTGAGAAACATATTGAAAATTTTTTGTTTACAAACCAGATCCTTTTTTCTGTGTTTGCTTTAAAGATCAGGTGGGTAAATGAATGAAATGAAATTGGTTATGGTTTTTATTTGTTAAATTTGCACAGTGACTAATGAGGTTCATTATTCATGATACTTTTGTATATGTTTGAAGATTTCCAAGATAAAACATGAAGAAACTTAGGAAAATAAGCCAAATTGGTGCTCTCAAAAGAGGGTATGAAAATATGCCTGAGTATATGTAGAAAAGAAGCATAATATTTCCATGATAGAATCCTCAGGAATGATGAAGACTGAATTAAAAATAGATTGGAGGCTAAGTAGTTGTAAGTAAAAACTTACAGAGATAATAATTGTGATAACAGCATTTCAGATTGCCAATGAGAGGCCATAATATTTTCTATAAAGTAAAAAGTTGGGTGAAAGAGCACCTGAAACTAAAGGGTAACAACAGATCCTCTTGGCAAACACAAGATGGCTGAAAAAGAAGAACTAAAGTGTGCACTTACGGAACAACATTGTTAAGGCCATTTCTACCCAGGTATGTCATGAAGTCAACATTATTAGGTTGGATATTTTCCCCTTTATTGCTAAAAGGTGAAAAGAGCATATTCACTGTACTTCATTGAAAAATATGTTGGTATGTAAGGATTTAAGAGATGAAAGGAATTGTAGTTCAGTGATACTTGAAAATTGGGGTAAGGGTGCTGCAGCAGAAGGTATTCTCTATAATAAATGAGGCTAGAATTACATAAAGATGATAAGCTGCAATATGGCTGGAAAGTGGAGCCAAAGAAGTTGAAAGGACATGTTGCAGCTAGTTGGCAAATACTGAAAAAAAAATCTCTGTCCTATAGTGGTACTTTCAAACTTTACCGGGAGCTTGTGATTTTGAGAAACTTTAAGTTCATTATAATAGCCATTTGAGTATGGAATTTAATAGGCCCATTTTGATAAAGTTTTCCTTTAATTCTTTTGAATTATTTCATGATACGATGATTTTTCTCTAGAAACCGAAGCTCTTAGCTTTTTATTAAACTACATTTTATTCTGTTAGACTATACAAAGAAAATGCCTAGTTAATGTAGCAAGAAGTCTTAGTAACATGTTAGAGATAACTTTTAAATGTGGTTTCTGACTATAAAGTATGAAAGTAAATTTTCAAGTCTGTCTGAAAGCATTATATTTTTTATGCTTTGTTTACTTTTTCATAGGAAGTGAATTACTACATACTTTTTAAAGAAAATACAGGTAGGTACTTTACCTCAGAGAATTAACGGCTTCATTGAAACCAGTTTCTTTTTAACAACTGCACATTGGCAAACCCATTTTCTCAATAATATAAAATTGACTTTCAGGAACCACTTGGAATGGTCAGCCGGAAGCCATGCAGCCATCGTTCATAAATTGGTTTTTTTTAACGACTTGTGTGTGTTTCGTAAAATATGCTTTATTTTAAAATTAGGGCTTCCTGTTGCAGCTGTTCCAGGAGCTCTGAGTCCTTTGGCTATTCCAAATGCTGCTGCAGCAGCTGCTGCAGCTGCTGCTGGCCGAGTGGGTATGCCTGGAGTCTCAGCTGGTGGCAATACAGTCCTGTTGGTTAGCAATTTAAATGAAGAGGTTAGTAAAATGATTTTCTAATGTTTATCATATAACTTCACTTCATTTGTGGAAGTTCTCATGTTTATATCATTTTGCACTTGCCTTTTCTTTTTATGTACATTCATTAGTCAAAAGTATTTTTGTATGTTTCTATTTCTGAATAAATTCTATGTACTTGTTTAGATAATATTTTATTTCCTTTTGAATATTATTATTATTATCATTTTAATTGAATGACCTATTTTTCCTAAGAAAAATATGGTGAAGTACTATGGTTTGGCTTTTTATCTTTTTTTGTTCTCAAAAGCAAATGTAACCTAATTTTCAGATTTAACTGTAAACAATTTTGCTCTTTGCCTTTTCTAATTATTTGCTTGTTCATTTCATGCTTATGTGTCATTGCATTTTTAAAAATCTTATTTTATGTGAACTACTCTAATACATTTTTCTTTGAAGGTTCTTCCAAAGATCTTGACACGAGGCACTCTTCCAGTCTTTCTTAGTAATTTTTTTCTTTGCAGTTTATTAGTCATTGTCTTCTAAAAATATTTTCAACTTTATTTTCCTTCCTCCCCTTCGTGTTAAATGAAATCTATTGTTAAGTTGTTTTCTTTAGTTGTACATTTTATGTCTGATATATTTTATTTTTATTGCTATGAAGGCTGGTATGAAATGTGGGAAGCTCAATGTCTAAATATTTTATTTTTAATTGGCCTCTTAATATAAACATTAAGCTTATTTTATCATTTAATACTGTTGCCATTCACAGTTCTGCATGCTAAAATGTTTGGATCAGAGTGCCTTGTTTTTATTTTAAGACTTTTGCCTGCATTTCATAACCAACCATGCTTATGCAGTTACAGTTCAAAGTTTAAAGTACCTATGCATGCTTTCCTTCCCTATGTTGAGATGAAATGCTGTAATTTACTCTTTGATGTAGATGTACTTTACCCATATTTGTCTTGGATGACTACATTTTACTCAGTTTTTCTTGTACAGTACATAAACCAACCATTTTCTGACCAAATTCCTGCATTTCCTATGTACTGACCTATATTTTATTTTTTTTTTGTTTCCCAATTCCTTATTTTTTCTTCTGCATTGCTGTTTCCCCTCCCCATCTCATCCTTTCCCTTGTGTGTTCACCGTCCCTCTCCTTGTCTTTTCCCAAATGCCCATCCCTCCTCCCTGTCTTACCCTTTATTTTCCTTGTCCTTGTCTTCATTCCCTGTCTCCATTCCCTATGTTCATGCTTCTGTGCTTGAACAAATGTTCCTCGGACCAACTTGCCCCAATTAACCGCCTTGAACCATGATCCATGACCACCTCACCATTCTGCGGGAACCACCCTTCGTTATGGATGATCTGTTCATCTCCGCTCTTCCTCGACTCTTCTCTCTTCTTGTCTTACGCTGCTTGCTCTTCTCTCCTTCTAAAGATGGTTACGCCCCAAAGTCTGTTTACCCTCTTCGGTATGTTATTGTTAGCACTATACTTTTATTATTGATTTGATTTTTGTTTCACCTTAATTCTTATTTGTAGCTAGCACTTTGGCTTAAAGTTGAATAGTAAATCTTTTGCTATTTTTCTTTGCTATTTAAAACTCTCCATAGACACAAAATTTGTTTTAATGCATGCTGGTTTATTTTGCATGGTTTTTAATTTAATATCATTCACATAGCTTTGAGGGTTTATCAAAGATTATTCTTTTCAAAATTCACTGTTCAAAATCTTGATCTTCTTGATTCATTTGTGAGAATGATGAGAGTGAATGAGAGATCATGTTGATGTCTGAATGTTTCATTGATATGTCAGAAAGATAATCTGTAGGTGACTTGCACTTAAAATTAATTCCATTTTTGGATTACCTCTCTGTGGCTCCAACAAAGGTGTTTATGGAGATGTGCAGCGTGTGAAGATTTTGTACAATAAAAAAGACAGTGCTCTAATACAGATGGCTGATGGAAACCAATCACAACTTGGTAAGATTATATACCATGTGCTTTTCTATATAATGATAAACTGTGCCAGTAAAAATGTTTTTAATAAAAGAACAAGTTCTTCAATGTCATTCTAGTTTTCATATTTAAATGTGAATGGTTCTCATGATCACTACATTTGTATTTTTATGATTTTCCTTCTGTGGATTCTCAGGCAGAGTTCACTAGAAAAGATTTGGGGTTCACAATTATAGTAGCAATTTTTCATAGGAATGATAGTATTTATATTAAAAATATTTTTATGATTTTCATTTATGATTACTCTGTAATAGAAATTAACCTTGTGGGTGGGTAAGTTGTTAAAGAAAAAGGCACAGTGGCACACTGTCAGTGAGGAGATTGGCATTTTGAGCCCTCCAACTCAGCAGCAGCAGTAAGCAGTAGTCTGCTTCTCCGGGGCCCGCTACTCTCTCCCCTGTAGAGCTGCTTGCTGTGACTTGGAGTTGACTCCATAGCAGTTGGTTTGGGGGTTTTATATGTCTTTGTTTGGAATCCTGATAAATGCTGTTTTAATTTATTCAGAACCATTTAAAGTATTTGGCTAAACTGACAAAACTAGCACTTTCATATGGAAATGATCTTGTAGAGATACCAGATTTTTAGGAAATGGAAAAACTAATTAGGTTTCCTTATGAACCCTTTTTATGCCAAATATTTTTTTGTTCTTACCTTTGTTTTTCTTCTGTATTACTCTTTACCTTCCACATTTCATCCTGCCCCATGTGTTCACTTTTCTTTTCCTTGTATTTCCTGAAATGACCATCCACTTGTCCTGTCTTACCTGTTACCATTCATTATGACCTGTGTAATTTTGAAATGTACTGTGGTCAACTTATTTCATTAAACCAATCTCATTGACATTACACAAAATATTTAAATCACTTCATTCTAGAATACAGGTATATTCTCACCATATGATCAACTGTAAATGCCTGTATGCTCTTGATTCATAAAATTTTATTTGTTGAAATTGAAGATGATGGTAGTCTTTACCTGGCTGTAGCCACATTATGCATTTTGAAACATTTCGGTTTTCAAAATGAATATGGCTGTCTTTGCTGTTTTATCCAAATGAGAGTTGTGCACCAAACCACAGTATGCTGAACCATTTGGGGACTTTGGAATCTTAAGTTTGATTTGCAATATTTAATACCATCTACCTTGGCATCTCATAAATATATAAAGAATTCATTTCCCCACATTTTGAAAACATTCTGTAGGATGTGAATGGCATGTAAGGCAGTCATTAGTTTAGTCAAATATTTTTAATGACTTTGAATCAATTAAAATAATGGTACTCAGATCCTTTTTGTATTTTTTTCCCATTGTGTGAAATGCGAGTTAGTGACATTAATCTCACTTTGTGAACACTGGGTGCAGACTCGTCATGGTTGAGATTTGCATGAGGTAGAATTTATAACCAAGTTCTTTGGCTATTTTTTTATATAGAAAGTATTTAAAGTAAGGATTTAAAAAAAATTTTTTTTACTAGTTTTATATTTGCACATCTTTTGTTTTGTTTTTTTTTGGGGGGGTTGGCAATCACCGCACTCTGGTGGTGGGAGTATGAGGTCCAGCCTTTGCTCCTTTGGAGCCACTGCGGGAATTGAACATCCATTCCAGGGGGCCACAGTCCCGTTTACAACCACTACGCCACCAGGGCTCAACCTATTTGCACATCTTTTACCCTCGATTTTTGTAAGGTTTTATACCAGTACTCTGTTGTCATGGTAAATATATTATTTTTTATTGCTGTAGAATTAGATTGGGTTTTCCTTTCTTGAAGTACATGACCTTAAAAACATATGTATGAAGGTGCTTCAGAGAATTTGGGGAAAATGAATTATAGAATAGAGAGATAATCTGATATTTCCACAAGCCACCAATACCTTTAAATAATGCATCCATGCTCTCCTTCCCACCATCATCGTGCCACCATAGTACAGCAAACGACAGGCATTGGAAGTCAATAATTCAGGTGGATGGAAACCAAATCTGCTTTGAAAGTGAAAAGACATACTATAATCTCATATATATATATGTGTGTAATATATATATCTGTTCATTCATTTTTAAAATAACCCAACAGCCTCCTCAAATAACCACATAATGTTTTGTGGTCATTTGCTGTACTGTGTGCAGGAGAGACATACGGTTCTTGTTTCATATATTATAAAGTTGGAAGAGGTATATGAGTACTATAAAATGTGATGAATTTCCAGAATTTTATATTCTACCCTGGTGACAATATTTGTGAGGTTCCAGAACCTCTTCCTTAAAAAATATTCCTTAAAATGGGATATTAAAGGATGAAGAGCTGGATAGAGGAAGTTTAGGAAATAGAAAAATATTATTAATAATGGGAACAAACCTGTATATGTAACTACAGGTTAATAAAAACTAGCATGAAGCTTGAAGGGATCTGTTTTGTTTATCTGGAGTGCCAACTGCAGCACAATTTAAGGCTAAGATACGTGTTATGAGGACTGGTATTGTGCCTTCTCTCTTCAGCTCTAACATGATGAGTGATTATTATTTCATCTCTGTGAAAAAGATGATAGCATTTAAAATGCAGACTGCAAAAGGCATAGCTGTGTTGAATGACTGAAGACTTCATTTCTTAAGGACTTTACACAGGGAGTGACCTGACCAGATTTGCAATTAAGGTAGACCAGTCCAGTTGTTGTATAGAGAATGGACTGGGGGGGAAAGCAAAGGTCCACTGGGAAGAAAAATTAGGAGACTGGATTGAGTTTTCCAGGTCAAAAATTATGGCAGGCAAACATAGAGAAATGGAGAAAACAGAAACTTTAGAGATAATTAGCAAGAAGAGCAGTATTACTGAACTGGGTAGAAAAAATGTTAGGGATACTCTAGTTTTGGGGGCCAGTTAAGTGTTCTTGTTATTTTTCGTGAAGCAAAAAGATTGTTGGGATTCTTCAACAATCAGGGCTTTTATTCTATTAAAGATTTTTGCCAAAATGTATATAGTACAAGTGAAAATTGAGTTTGTCATGCTACCAGTACTAAGTGTAAATTCATTATTGATTTTTAAAGTCATAAAAATTCAGATTTAAAATAATTTTCAATAAGAATTCTTTCCATTTTTGAATTTTGTAGTCACTTTTTAATTTTAAAAAAATGTGCCCTTTATTTTTTATAGCCATGAACCATCTTAATGGACAAAAAATGTATGGGAAAATTATTCGTGTTACTCTCTCTAAACACCAGACTGTACAACTACCTCGAGAGGGACTTGATGATCAAGGGCTCACAAAAGATTTTGGTAATTCCCCATTGCATCGCTTTAAGAAACCTGGATCCAAAAATTTTCAAAATATTTTCCCTCCTTCTGCAACTCTGCACCTATCCAATATCCCGTAAGTATTAAAGCTGATGTTTATTGAAGACTGCAAAGTTTAAAATATATATGTCTTATTATTAACCTTTACTTATGTTTTCCTCCAATTTTACCAGTCCTTCCGTAGCAGAAGAGGACCTACGAACACTGTTTGCTAACACTGGGGGCACTGTGAAAGCATTTAAATTTTTTCAGTAAGCAAGCTTCCTTGTCTTTATATTGTCTTGGTAGAAGTAAGTTTTTTCAGGCAGTTTTTATTCTTACTGTTTATAGAAATTTTTTGTTTATTACAAGTATTGGACAAAATTTTGAAGTATTATGGGGGGTTTTTAAGTATCTAATTTCATAATTTTGTTTCAGAAGAGATCACAAAATGGCTCTTCTTCAGATGGCAACAGTGGAAGAAGCTATCCAGGCTTTGATTGACCTTCATAATTATAACCTTGGCGAAAATCATCATCTGAGAGTGTCTTTCTCCAAGTCAACAATTTAAAAGTGGGGCAGATGAAGATTGGGAGTGAATCACATTGTTTGGTGTTATCACCTATTGACTGTTCAGAAAAGTGGGGGACCAGAGTTTGATTTTTTTTGTTGTTTTCTTCACGCTGTTATCATTCCTTGTTTATAAAATGAAATGGCATAAATGAAGGCAGAGTTATTATTGACTGCTGTATTTCATCTGTTCTGTAGGGAAGCCATTTTTACTGTGCATATACTTTCAGTTTAATTTTATTTTATGTTGTGTTTGTTTTCAGCTTAGTTGACATACGTGCCTTAAAAAGGAAAACTAGTGTTGCTATTGTGCATTTACTAAAAAAAAAAAAAAGAAAAGAAATTGGTTGTCCTAGGGCACATTGTTACATGGGAATTAAAATATGTTTAGGCAGGGGTGTGTAAAAAGGTTAAGTTTTTTTTTTCTCCTGCTTGGAACTTATTTTTGATTATTGGCTTGTCACATTTCTTTCCATTTAATCAAATATTATACATGATATTGACAGAATAAAAAACATTTTCAGTTTTTACTACTGTATGTAGGCTTTATTGCTTTAAAAAAAACCATTGGCCTTTTGTATCTCACAATTCTGGTCTAGATTCAGTTATGAATATAGGCATTAGTTGAAATTAACAAGATGCAGAGTATTCATTTCTTACGACAACAAAGTGATTTCTGTAAGTTTGAGCCCTATGTGAAAAGCATTGTGGAATCTTAACCTTTTTGTACACACTCTTGTGGGACGTATCATAAATGTCAGCACTAAGTAATGTCTTGTTTGTGGCTGAATATTTTTCGTAGATGTTTTTGAAGTTGAAATGACTTATGTGCATTTAAATATATATTGCCATCCTTAGTTTGTAATTAAGATTTGGAATATGGTTGTGGATTTCTGAGCATGTGCAGACTGGTCTAGCTAGTTCAGGAACTGACTGGTGCATGTATTTTTCAAAGATAAAGAAAGTGTACTGCGAAAATTTGCAGGAAGATAAATTTTGTGGCAGTTTTCTAAAACTGACAACCAGGTGGGACCAAAGTTTATGTGCCTTTAGTCTTAATTTACCTTGCATTGTAATATTCAGTTTTAATAAATCTTCAAAATATTTTGTATTTAGGAATAGATCTGACTTTAATAAAAACATGGCTCAGAATCTACAGGTCAAATTAATTTGAACAGTTCTTGTCAATCTGAATTGTTGATTCTGTTTAAATGACCAATACTTTTTGAAATCGATGTAATTAGTTTCAAGATTCATAGATTCTGTTATCTATGTAGACAGAATGGTCATGTATATTTTCTATTAGTTGAGTTTTTACATCTTTAGAAATGTAAAATTCAGTATAGTTTGAAAGCGGCACAATTAAAAATTAATTTTCTAACAAAGTTGGGAGGTTTGATGGTTGTTTAATTTCATTTTGTGTGTACTCTGCTTACCTCTGTAGCATGCTCAATAAATACTTCTGTAGCTCTGTATTCACCTTTTCTGTCTTTCTCTGCTGCCTTTTCTCTCTTCTCTTTGTTTTCACTCCACTGTGCTTCTGAATTCATGTTTATTCTCTGCCAGGGTGGGAAAGGACTAATAGTACAATTCTATGGCTTTAGACCATTAATAAATCTAGATACTGTGAAAATATACCAGCTGGGGCTTGGTCTTGTTGTAATTTGAAAGAAGGTTCACTGCTTTTCAGGAGGACACATATTAAACATTTCCCACCCTGCTAAAATCTGCTTAAAGACATAACTTTTATTAGAGCCTGTTAATTCTATCTCTTTGGTTGTTTTTGTTTCTTTTCAGTAGATTTATGCACTGATAGATCTTTTGGATTTGCCATGCTCTTCGCTGCAATTTCATCTTTCATCTTTTGTGTCTGCTAAAGATTTCCCACTAATCTTAGACTACCTTGTGAGTTTTTTAAAGAAAGAAGCCTTGCTATTTTGATAAAGAAGGAAAGTAGCATATCATATACATTTTGTCTTTGAGAGGAAAGCAAATATACAGGTATTTAAAGACTTTTCTTGAGGAGTAACATATTTTGCAACTGGGGATGCTCTTTAATTAGGTTTTTAAAGATTTCACCAATAGAGTGCTATACATATATATAACTGAAAGTACTTTTTGTCACTTATTTAAACAGGTATATTTCTGCTTAAACATAATTTTGGAGATGTATTCGTGTAACTTAGGATTGTTCTATTATAAATGCCTCACAATTAGGTAAAATCCATGAAGTAGGAAAAGGATGCAGATCAGTGAAGGGGCATGAGATATATTTAGATTTTTATACTTATATGAGGTAATACAGATAAGCTCTGAGAAAGAAACATATACATATACCTACACATACATATACATATATGTGTGTGTGTGCGTGTTGGGTTTATACTTCTGTCCAAGGTGGAGATTTTGCTCATGTTTCAAAATTAGCATTGTAATACCTTGTCACTCTTAACAATTTGAAATCAGTCTATGAAATATCTATAATTAATGAGTAACATGAGTGAGCTTCAAAAAGTTTGTGGGGAAAGTCTATTATCTTAATTCTGCTGTCCCGCTAACTTTTTGAAAAACTCTTGGAAGCCCCCTTGTAATTGGACAAAGCTGCTTTCATTAAAGTTGTTTGGAAGAGGAAATAAAACTAGGGAAAGCTCAGATTTTCTCAACTTTGAGTAGTGTCTGTGAAACAGGAGGAGTTAGGGTGGGATTGTCTTGGAGGGAGAAATGGGCCTGTAGTATTTAAGTACTGGTCCACTTGCTGAGCTGGGAGAAATTCCAGATATCTCCATGAGGGAGATAATCAGAAATTTAGCTCAAATTTTCGAACTTAACAGAAAGCATGATGTTGAGTTGATTTCAACTCATTCACCGGAGCAAATTGCCAGTTCCTTAAAGTTCTTGCAAAGTCACTGGTGAGTTCAAACCTGAGGCCTTCAGATTAACAGCCAAGCACTTAACCAATTGTGCCTTATTGTAAAGGATCAAATTTTACTAATTAACCTGATTTCTGAAATTTCATTTGGATCACTATCCTCTTTCCAGGAAAGGAAGTCATTTTCTGTGCTTCAGTTTCTTACTAATAAAATGGAGCCAATAAATTCTTCGCACACGTTAGTGTTCTTGTGAGGTACAAATCGCATAGTTGTAGAAGTGCTAGAGAGTCAACCACTAAGATTTTGTTTTTAAGTTAAAAGTCATTGCTTCCAGAGTGCACAGAATTGCCTATAGTAAACATACTTATCCACAGTAGGTTTTTCTTGGTGTGAAGAAATATTTTAATACCTTAAAATTAATTTAAATGTCTATAAAATAGAATGGCAAGCATATGGTGTATGCTAAAGCCAATTAAAGGACACCATGGGTTTAGCCTTGTTTTATATGATCAAGAAATACTTGATTATCCAGTAATAAAATGTAAGTATAGATTTCATTAGAAATCCCTTAGCGGTAAGATTTTAATGTGTGTAAATCTTTTTAAAGCACTGTGAAACAAGTAAATGTAATATTTAAAGATATTCAAGGCTGTGAAAGAAAAGCACCTAAGCAGTAACTCAGAATTTCAGACAAGACTTTACTGGGCTGCCACAATATTCTGTTTTAAAGTAGAGCATGAATATGCAGAGACTTGTTTCATTTCTCTTCAGTAGGTTTTTTTTTTTAATCGAATATTTGTTTCTAGAGTTTATTTCTAAACTTGTGTAAGAATTTAGAAAAAAATTCTTTTTAGACCACAATATTAAGGTATAGATACTCATTGCTACACATCTTGATTGTATAGGCAATCTTTATTTTCAATAAATTCATTCCCTTTAAGTTACCTTTTTTACTTTCAGAATTTTGAAATGAAGGTCAACATTTGAATCTAGCAAAAATACCAGATTACTCACAGTAAAGGAACAATGAAGCAAGTTTATAGGCTAATAATGAACCACCTATGCACCTACTAGATTATCATTGACCTTTTCCACACTTAGTATATGAATTTAAGTAGGATTTTTTTTTAATCCTACATACTAAACAAATCCATGTACCTGGGTCTCTCACTTTCCTTTCCCTGAGATGTTCCTTATTATGAATTTCATGTTTTATTATTCAGTGTTTTCTTTGCAAAGGAACTGTTCACATTCTATAGGCCAAATTTATATTTTGCCTATTTCCAGAGATACAGCTTGTATTATTATTCATGGTAATTAAATACTACAATGTTAGCACACTTTATAATTTTGAGATTAAGATGTTTGTACTCCATCATTGTGGCATTTAATATTTTAAAGGGGGGTGGAGGTGGGGTTAGTTAACTTGCAGTAAACAGAATGAATCAAATTTCCAAAATAGCAGATGTAAAAATAAGCAAGGAGCAATTGTTAGCATTTTAGTAGCTGAAATGGTATGGTAGATTCTGATATTTAAGGGTACCATTTCTTGCAACCACCCTGGTAACTTACAAGGACTGTGCTCCTTTCTTTGGCCTCCTTCCCATGCCTTTTAAAATTTCTGTGGGCAAAATAGTTGATATACTTATTGTCATTCTTGCTCACTGCTGTTAGGTTTTGAGCCAAGGAATCTTCACCTTTTATGATGAGTTTTAAGCACTGTTCACTTCCCTTATTAAGGCATATCCAGACATTTCATAAAACAACACTTTGCATCTTAAGAATTATTATAATCACTGTTCTCTAATATTTTAGCATACTTCGTTCATTCTCTTTGAGAAAGGCAATCCTTGGACGTGGGGGGTGGGCTATACACCTCAGACTTGGCTGAATACATTTTGATGAGATCTACAGGTGATTATTTGGGAAAGTAGGATCAGCACTGAAGATGAGTGTATGTTTTCCTTTTTTCCCTAGGTGTGTTACATGTTATTGGTGAATTTCAGTTACCCAATTATATGTAGCACCAATCAAGAATTGTAGAACTAAAAAGGACCCTATGTACTTGTAACCGCTTAAAAAAAGAAGGAGTTGTACAGAAAAATTAGCAACATTGATTGAGACTTGATTATAATTGATATTCAGGTTCCTGGGTTTCCGGTCCAATCTTCAAGTATCCCATGAAAAGGAAATAGCCCATTGCTGTTGAATTGAGTCCTCCTCATAGGGACCCTCCAGAAGAGGATTTTCAAGACTCAGTCTGTAAGGATGGCGGAAGCAAACCTTGCTCCTGCCCATTCCCAAGGAGCACCTGGTAGTTTCAAAAGCTGACTTTGAGCTTAGCAGCCCAAAAGTAACCAACGAAACGTTTAGAAGCATGGTCTTATAAATTGCAGCTACTGAGGCTACATGTTTAAAAATAAATACGATAGAAAACAATTTTCAACCTTGGTACTATGCATCAAATTTAGTCTTATTGGGAATAGATTAATGCTGATTAATTTTTTCCCCCTCAACTATGAGACTGTATTTCCTGACTCGTTTATATGTAATATAATTAGATGATACCCTTGAGTCATTTTAGTAAAAAGTTAATGTACTTGAATGTTTCAAGGATCCCTTTTTCCCACCAGTCACAAAGTTTGAAAAGAGTGATGTATCTACATATTGTTGAGAGATCACTTATACTTGGGCTGTGTTCTGTGCCACAAATAACAGATGGCGGGCCATTGGTGTGCCCTAGCACCTACTCTACTGGTAGTTGATGTTTGAGTGCCTGGCTGTGTTTTCTCTCGTCACGTCTTATTGATGGAGTCTTTCTTGCTTGCCACTCCCCATATGCTGTCTCTCAACTTGCTGCTTTTGCTCTTCATCACTTACTCTGTTTATTTCTCTCTCCTTCATCTTCCCTTCATCTTTCTCCTTGTTTCTTCTTTGCAATTAAGTACATTTCCTACTCCAGTGATTTGGATTTTACAAGCATAACTAACCTATTAAAGTATTTTTTACATTTGGTTACTGAACTGACATTATGGTTTTTTGTATTTCTACTCAGCTGTCTTACTATTTTTATTGCCTGGTTTGGGTTAAAACCCCATTTTTACTCGGGATATTAACAGTTATAGATGGGGAGATCACTGAAGTTCTCTAGAAAGGTGGGGCATTATTGTATGTTTCCAATGTATTCAACACTACTAGAGTGCATAGAAATTCATCAAAATAATTTACTTGCTATTTCAGAAGAGAGATTTAAAAAGTCTTTAAAAGGACTTGTCCGATAATTCTAGAAATGAGAGTGCATGTGTTTAATTACTTAGCTCTTTTAAAAGCTCTAAAGAAAGGTTATAGAGAGTCTGATAACGACTGTGATCCCTGGACTTAGTTGGGGTTTTGTAAACTAGTGAATATATGCTAACTTTTATTCTTTAATAGGCGTAGGCATTCACATTAGACCAATTGTATTGAAACCTTATTCTGCTGCCCACTACCAGACCCTCGCCCATATTAATGTTGATTCCCTAAAAGTTCCCAAACTGTGTTACTGGGAGTGCACATGGCAACCCACTCAGCTATTAACTGAACTGAAAGGTTGAACTGACCTGCCCAGAGGTGCTACTGAAGGAGAAGGGACCTGGCTCTCTGATGAAAGGTTGAAAATGACCGCAGACCTTCCTGATACATGGAGTCGACTGCTGCTAACCATGTGTTAGCTAACCGTGAGTCGACATGCTACTAACCATGAGTTAGCAGCAGTAACAAGTATCCAGAAGGCATTTATTGGACAAGTTAAATATATGTGGGACAATATAGAGATGACAAAGTCACGGTGTACTCAGTTATTCTGAAACTTTTAAATATATTTTCATATTCAGGAGTAGTTTGAACATTTATGATTTTATGCTGAGAAACTAGGAGAAAGAAGAATACCACCCAGCTGAACCCAACATACCATGAATGTCGCCATATTAGAAGTTACACTCATCCACATCTCATGTTAGCTTTCTGTCCGACTTCAGATGATCCTCCTCGCACTTCTTCACTCACAAGGTGCGACTCAAATGGTTCTCACTGGCTCAAGCAACCTTAAGGTTCTTCTCAAGATAAAATGTTTAACCATTGAGCTTATGTAGACAGCTTTGGTTTTTATTAGGCTCCTTCCTATCTTTTTTTTTTGGGGGGAGGGGGGAGACATCCCTGCTCTCCGCTGGTGGGAGTAGGAGGCCCAGCCCCACTGCTGGGATTGAACCTCCGTCCCAGTGGGCCGCAGTCCCGCGCACAACCACTACGCCACCGGGGGTCAGCCCCCTATCTTTTTTTTCAGTAAAGTTTATGGATGTCGTGCTTAACTCAGTGTCCCCCTTGTGCCACACACACTACAATGTAATACACAATAATGCTTTCACGGACCAACAACAACTCATCATCAAGTCAATTGTGACTGGGTGGCCCTTGAAAGCAGAATAGAACTGCTGTGGGTTTCTGAGACTGCCTCTTTCTCCCATGGAGTTCCTGGTGGTTTAGAAATGCTCTCCTGAACATTAGCAGTCCAACATGTAACCACTAAGGCACAAGGGCTTCTCTAGCAAGAAAGTATATTTAAAAAGAAAAAAAGACAAACTTGCTGCCATTGAGTCGATTGCAGTTCATAGAGACCATTTAAGGAAGTAGAACTGTCCATTCGGGCACGTTGGGGGAGAGCTGTCAGAGGAGAAAGGGCATGCTTGGTAGAGGGGCGACCAGACAGATGGAAGCTGTCCACAAGGGGCATGGAATGGCAGTGGCAGCAACAATGGGCTCAGGCATGAAGAGCCACTGGCGGGGATGGCACAGGACCACGGAGTGCTTCATTGGCTTGTGCAGACGGTTGCTATGAGTGGGGACCTGAGAACAAGAACTGCCCCTTTGGATTTCCTAGGCTTTAAATCTTTGCAGGAGCCCGAAGTCTCACCTTTCTCCTGAGCAGCGTGTTAGATTTAAATCGCTAACCGTAGCCCAATATTTAAACCACTCTACCACCAGGGCACTCGAAAATAGTACCAGACTACATACAGGACGTGAAATTGGGCTTCACTACTTAAGGGAACTTGGGCAAGGCACTTTATGTGGTCCCAGTTTTTCATTTTGAAAATGAAGCTGCTAACGTGTGTGTATGAAAGATTTTGTTTATTAAAATCACACATGTGACCCTGATTGCAATCCTTACCACGTAGCAGCATTGCATTCCTGAATCTACTATGCCTTATTTGGTTACTTTTAGTTACACGCAAGATAACGTAAGGGATTAGGGGACAGTTGGGACTAAGCAGCCATAGAATTCCAACTTACAGGGACCCTGTCGAACAGTTCTAAGCCTGGGGCTTGCGACCCCTTTGGGATTCTATAGGACCCTTTCACAGGGTTATGCGATTCATAACAGTTTTGAAATTACAGTTATGAAGTAGCAATGAAAGTAATTGAATGGTTGGGATTCACCACAACATGAAGAACATTTGTTAAAGGGTCGAGGCATTAAGAAGCGCTCCTGGGTAGATTAATGTAAAATGGCTCCCCAGGGTTTCTGAAACTAAATCTTAAGGAGCAGTCTCGTCTCTCTGCCTCATAAAAGCTGGTGTGGTTGAGCTGCATTCCCTTCTGTTAAGTACAGCCTATATCCCACTACATCACACCTCTATAAAATAAATTGCTCCCTAATTACAGGGCAGTAGTGACTGTACGAGAGCCTGGGTGGTATAAAGGGTTACTGTAACCCACCCAGTAGATCCCTTGAAAGAAAACCCTAGTGTTGAATTTCTGAAAGATTGTAGCTCTGGTAAACCCTGTGGAGTACTACGGCACGGGTCACCAGGAATCAAAATTAATTCATTGGCAGCTGGCATGTTTGTAATGGTACAAAGTTCACCTTTTGGACTGACCGATTTTTGTTAGGATGATTATGAAATCATTTCCATACCATGCTCGTGTACGACTTTGAAGCCCATGTTTCCCCTTTACATCACAGTGAATGACAAAGCATATATAAGTTGTGATCAGTTTAATCCCTTGAATTTTCCAACGTCGTGTTTCAAAAGTAGTAGTTGAATTGCAACTGAAATAAGCCCCAGAAAGGAGCCCCGGTCAGTTAGCAGGCATCTGCTTTTTTTTTTTTTTTTTTTTTTTGGGGGGGGGGGGCGCCCGCAGGGGGGAGAGGTAGGATCACTGCCTTGCAATCCAGTAGAATGGCAGTAGATTTGGGTTTTGCAGTTTGTGAGGGAACCCTGCTGGTCCCCCTTGCCTGTTAATCAGTCTGCAGTTTGAATCCACCAACCGCTCTGCATTAGACAAATAGGGCAGTGTGCCCTCAGCCTTAGAAGCAGGTAGTTCTGTAGATCACTGTGTCAGTTGACAGGTTTGGTTCTGTGTTAGTCCAGGTAGACTAGAGGAACAAATTTCATAGACACGCATATGGATATAAGGGAATGGTTTATATACAAAAGGATGGTTGAGCCCCAGTGGCGTAAGTGGTTGAGTGCAGGACTGCAGCCCGCAGGCTTGGTGGTTCAAATCCAGCAGCGGCTCTCAGGAGCAGCACTGGGTAGCTCCCACGGCCACCAGAGGGCAGTGATGCCCCAAAACAAACAAAAAGGAATGGAACACTGAGAAAGCTTCCCAACCCAGTCCAGTTCAAAGTCATAAGTCTGATGTTAACCCATATGCCCGATATCAGTCTATAAAGTCTCCTTCCAACTCACAAAGTCTCAGGTCCGTGGGTGCAGAATCCCGGCGCTGGCAGGGGTCTCGCCATGGCTCCTCGCTTCCAGGGCTCAAGGTCCATCAACAGCATCCATTGGTGGCAGAAACAACTCATCGCTGGCAGGGGTCCCCACGAGGCCTCTCCAGATTCAGAGGTCTGGCTCCATCAGGGCAAAGCCGTGTGGCTTCTCCAGCTCCTTCAATGATGCCATCTTGTCTTGTCCGTGATTCATCGTCTCTGAGACTAACTCCCAACAACTGGGGAGATAGCTTCTCATCTTCATGAGGGAAATACCGTGAGATTTCCCAGACATATCAAGAGAAAGCCATGCCCACACAGAGGCCTTGTTGACTACTAAATGGCTATCTCCAGATTAACAGGCTAAACTCCACCCCTACATTCTCAATCATGAAATTAACATAAGCACATGACTGTCACAGGTTCTACCAGGAAAGAGGCAGTTAACAGTTCCCTCCCATCATGGAATTTTCAGTCTGATAGAAGATCAGTGAATAAGCAGTTACCTTATTTGTCAGACCATGAGATGCGCATTTCCTACCCCCCCCCCAAAAAAAAAAGTGGGAAAATGAGGGTGGGTTTTATGGTCAGAAGGTGTGGTACCCCAGAACATGTGTTTATGATCCCATGTGCCCACTTAACTGTCCACTGCTGTTTGCATGTTGTGGATTGCTATGTGTTTGGGGGATGTCCTGCCTGCCGGAGTCTCCATGTCAGGTCACAGGGTTAGCACATGCCACCCTTCATTTGTAAATAAAAGTGATGATGGTTCTTAACCCCACTGTTGAGTTTACACTGTTAATTACCCTACTTTATTTCAATAAATGTTTTAGCATACTGGTACTATTTGGTTCAGAATATTTTTTTTGTTTTCCTACTCTAAAAAATGGGTGCTTCTAATCGTCAGGTTAATCTTCTGTTCAGAAAAATATGGTACATAGTTTAAGTGTTTTATGCATAAAGCATTGGGAGTTCTAAGTACTCAGCCTTTAGCCACTAGGAAAGGATTCTTGAATGTAGTTACATTTGAGAATTACCTGGCTTAGGCGGAGTGTATTAAGCAAAGAGAATAGTTAAAACAACAAAATAAAATCAAGGTAACGTGGAGCACTTTGGAGTAGAGAAATGAACTGGAAAAGATTGAATAGAGTCCAAATAAATACTCAGGTCTTATTTAGGAGTCTGAAGATAAGTGAAAATCCACTAAAGGTGTTGGAACAATTATTAGTTGAAATGATTTTTTTTTCTTGTCACCGTTATCTGGAATAGTTTTGGAAGAAGGGTTCATGTAAAAGGGTTGGTGAGTTTATCATACTCATTAAAATTTTTTTTCAAACTCCTTGTTTGCATGTCTTCTATTTTAAAATTGCATGCATAGAGGTTTATTTAAATATATCCATTGAAAATGTCTTAAATTCTTCATAAGACAAACAGTTATGACTTCCAAAAGATTCAATATGGCTCCATCATCTTCTGATAATTTTATTTTCCTTGTACTATTCAATAAGGAGACAACATGGAATAGATATGTTACATGACTTTAAATTGTCCTTTAAAAAACTTAAAATTGGGGGAACGGTTTAAAAATAATTTCCAAAGAACAACACAAAGTTAGGTACAACCAAAGCAGACTCACCGCTATCAAGTCAGTGCTGACTCATATTAGGGACCCTGTGTGTTTCCAAGACAGTCACTTTGCAGGAGGAGAGAGCCAAGTCCATCTGGGGACCTGCTCGTAGTTTGGAACTGCAAACCATGTGGGCTGCAGCCCAACTCACAACTACAACAGCACCAGGGCTCTAAACCTAAAACAAGATTTAAAATTTCAAATCTTAACAGTGCCATTTGAGGGACTCCAAAGCACCCAAAGAACTTTGGTTCCCACCCATGTCATGAAGGCTGCTGTTTTAGTTTGAGAAGTCTGATATAAATGATGACAAAAATTTAAATCCAATGTGTTATTGTTATGGCAAAAGATTATAGGTAATTGAACAAAATACTGTATGAAAAGTACTTTATCACAAGAAATTTCTACCGCAAATTTCGATTTTACTTGCTACGCAATGGCAGTGGGTTTCGTTTGGAGATTAAGATAGAGAAACTGGCTAGCCATAATTTACCTTTTAGATAATTCAAGTGTAATCTTAGACACTCTATATTCTTAAATTGAGAACAATAGATAAAACCTAGGCTTAAGTTTAAAAACTCAGCATTTTCCTTTACAAATTACCTGTTTATTGGTTTTCTACCTCAGTTTATTGTATTCAGAAGCCATATGTGATTGAATTTAATAATGATAATAAGAAATCAAATAGATAAACATTTAAGATTCATAGTTGACAAACTTCCAAAAATACACTTGTCAGCATTTGTGTTTTGCCTGGTCACTGAATCACTATCCTTACCTAGACCCCGAGAGGTTCTTTACCAATATCCTATTTTCTTTCCCTCAAGTGTATTTTTTCTGACTCTTCTTTCTGTTAGATTTTTCTAATTGAAGTGATGTATGAAGTTGATATAGAGTTCAGGTCCCAGGTAAGTTACTCCAAAAGATTATCTTAATTTCTGACACATTTAAAATGAATTATTGGCAAGGTAATTTACTTGTAATTAGTTTAATAGTGTTTGATAGTGCCTTAGAAGATCAAAGAACTCATTTGTTCTGTTTTAAATAATTGAAATGTCTAAATCTCCAGCATCTTGGGCTAATTCATATGTTCTATCTCCGCAAAAGAATTGGCAAAATTAGTCCTTTTCTTCCCTCCATTTTCCTTTTCATTCACTACCTTGTAAATCCAAGCATACAATATACATAGGCAGCAGTCAATAGAAGTTCAGAATATCCTCTATTTGGGTTGGAGAGCTGATGTCTGTGGTTCAATGCTAACTACCCATAATGTAAAAGGAATGTGAAGAAACGAACTTTCTTGAATCTCTTTGGTCCAAGTCCCATATTTTTCTGTTGTCCTGGACACAGTTTTAATTTAACTTTATTATTGCCCTTCAAACATAAACCTTGTGTGCTATGATCACAAGTCCGGCATGTATGTTTGCTTCAGAAAGCCAGAACCTCAGTTCAGCTGTATCCATGTTCTTTTTCAAATAATGGAGGTTTAATAAAACTTTAGGAAATGACATTGTCGGATTTAACAAAGCTTCAGGAAATGACATTTCAAGACATGGCAGAGCGAATAATTGGATCTGATTTCCAATAGGTCTGGATTTATTTAAAGAATATTTCTGTTAAAGGCTACTTATGCTAAATTTTATATATATTTGCTCACTTAGTTCTGATGGCAGTGGCATGGGGTAAGTGGTACATGCTGCTACCAATTCATAAAATAAATGGCAGCACTAGACCCATACTAATTCTTCCAACAGAATAATCTCACCATGTAGACCTTTAGGGATATCACTTGTCATTTACTTCATTCATGAACATTCTTCATTTGATACAGTTTTTTTTTTCTGTATTCTGCTTCATTGTGCTGCCAATCCCAGGATGAAAGATTTAGAACCAAGGGGTCTGACAACAAAGAAACACTGCTGGAGGGTAGAGTAGTTATCAGAAGTTAAGTTGTCTGATAAGCAACATTATGATAAAAGGGAGAAGTAAGTTTCAAGGAACTCACTTTATCTGTGCACAGGGAAACAATGGTCCAGAAGCTGGATGGTGAGTGAGGAAGATGCAGATGAATGGATGCCTTTGAGTATGTTGTTGGCCATAAATATTGACTAGACCATTGACTTACAGAAAAACTAACAATTCTGTTTTGAAGGGGTACAGCCAGAATGCAAAAATTTCATTTCCAGTACTTTGGACATATTAGCAGGAAGGACCAGCCCCTGAAGAAAATTTGGTAGAGAGCTAAAAGGAGGAGGATACTCAACAAGAGATCAGTACAGTGGCCGCAACAATGGACTCAAACTTCGCAATGCTGTGTGAGAATGGCACAGGTCTGGGAAATGTTTTGTTCTGATTGCAAACAGAGTCGATGTGGGTCTGAACCAATGAGCACCTAATATGACAATCGAAATCTAAAGTCTGTTCTCTATGTGTTTTTGTATAAGCCTGTGAAATAATTCTAGATCTCTGCTTCAGCTGGTCTAGCTGCTTTCTAACACCGTACGTGTCCCTACAGGTATGTTTCACTTGTCTTTCTCTTCTCCCTCAGCTTTCTACTGCTGTGAACAGTTTTAGTATCTATAGATACAACCAGCTTCATCCCGGTCCTCGAACAGCTTCAAGAGGATGAAGTAATTGTCATTGTAAAGAAGGGTCATATATGATAGGTGGTATTTTGACCATTATGAAAACAAACAAGGAATTCCATTGGCACTGTGAGTTAAGCATTGTAATGGCAACTGCAAGGATGGTAGTTCAAACCCACTGGTTACTCATAAGGATGAAAGATGAGGTGATCTGCTTCCATAAAAATTTAGACATTCTAAATGTCTAAATGTCAGACATTCTTCATGAGGTCACTATGAGTCAGAATTGCTCCATTCAACTTCCAATACTTCTTTGAGCTGCATCACATGATTAATAACTAATATTTATGAACTGCCATATGACAATGGCATGAATTGATTTCAAGGACATTAAGCTGAGTGAAGTCCTCCAATAAAAGGGCAAAACTTACTGCCCTTGGATTGAATTGATATTAACTCATAGTGACCCTATAAGATAGACTAGTCCAGCCTTGTGGGTTTCTGAAACTCTCTTTACAGGACTAAAGAGATTCCTCTTAACCCAGTGAAGTGCCTGGTGGTTTCAGACTGCTAACTTTTCTGTTAGCAATCTAACACATAATCACTATGGCACCACGGCTCCAACAGAGTCAATCATAAAGGACAAATATTATATGAGAAAACTGGTTATAGATTAAAAAAAATAAGCTTAAAGGTTTTATATTCAAAGAAACAAGACTTTGTTACCAAGAATGAGGGAGAAAAGAAAGTAGGCAATAAGATAAGAGAGTAGACAGGTGATAATTTGGGTGAAGGAGAAGACAGTGTCCTACAAGAGAGATATGGACACATACACACACACAGAGGGTATGGTGAAGGGACAGGGTAAACTATTGGTATGGATGATTAGTTGTTAAGTGCAAAAATGATGATCTGATACATAACCAATCCCACTGGATTTGCAATAAAAGGATTTTTTTAATGCCATACGGTAAGCTCTGTGCAAAGAAGTACTTTATATAAACCATGACTAAAGTCACACCAACTGAGGGGTGAAGCTGGACTTCTATGCTTTTTGTCTTCAGGCGCTGGGTCCAGCACTCCAGGCAGCCAAGTCCTTGATCACTGCACAAATTTACGTTTCTCTAGCCATTTATTGTGTACCACACTGTCACTCCTACTGTCTGTCTGTGTTAACTCTTTTCTGAATGACCTTCCCAATACTGCTCTCTCCAGCGGTGGGATTCAAATAATTTAACAACTGGTTGGCTGCCCTAATGACCATCTGTTTTAAATAATTTTTAAAAGATATACCCAAAAGTAGTTTATCATTTCAAACAGTTAATGCTTAAGTAAGAACAATAAAAGGCAAACAAAACAAGATTATGAGTTTTAAAATATTACCTGACAAAAAAACCCCAACAAAGCTGCTATGTAAGGTATTTCCATGTTACTTCTTGATCGGCTTCCTCACTTGTAATATCCTTCCCTTTATGCAAACATCATTGGCTGTATGACTGATCCTTAACTACCCTTTCACTGTAGGAGTAGGAGTCTATTCTGTTAGCAGTAGACCAGTTAGACCTTAGTGGTGGCATTTGATATATTAAAAATAGGCTACTTCTCATCTCTGAACCTATCATGTTCATCGTTGAAAAATCCCTTTGCTTTCCATTCCTGCTGGACTTACAGCAATTGTTCTGACAGTAACTTTAGCTCTTTGAAGAGGAGAAAAAAATGAAACTTTCTACCCCAGGATCCAGTTACAGCTGCAGAAATCCACAGTGGAAGTTCTACCCTGTTCCATAGCCTCACTGTTCATCAGTATCAATTCAATGGTGGTGAGAGATAGTACTGAATAAATATCTGTTGTGTCTATTAATTGTTGCTTTCCGTTTCTTAGTCCCAGAATACTTAATTTTTTTAAACAAATAGAGCCTGTGTTTCATGAAACCTCCTGGTTTTTCTAACTTGTCTCAAACCAAGAACTAGTAATCTGCCCTCTTTCGCTAAAGTAATTTTCCTCATACCAGTCTATTTTTGCCAAACTTGTCCAACCAATCCCAACCCAGGTCAGTATCAAAATCTATGTTCTGTGCTTGAATTGCTAAGTGCAATTGAACAAAAAAACTTGCACCCTCACAGATTAGCTCAACTCTTCTGCCTCCTTAGCAACATCTTTCAATCATTCTAATGAGAAAAACATATTTTCAACTTTACCACTAATAAATGCTTATAGAACACTGAATTTAACTTCATTTTTTTGTGTCTGGGCTATGTCTTTGGCCTGGAATGGCCATCTTATGTTTTGCTTTGCTAGCCAGCTGCTTTGTATTTATCCCTAAAATTTAATTCTGTAACTGAAACCCTTCCCTCATTTTCTTAGTCTAGACCAGGGAAAGTGAGCTCCACCAACAACCTATAAAAAAAAGTCCCTCCCTAGTAGAGAAATACATAACTATGTCAATATGACAATAGTAAAAGTATATATTGTGCTATGAGTACACATGGGAAAGCCAATCAATTGGATCATAGAGTAGTCATCTGCTAGAAGGATAAATGGGTAGTGTGTTAGTCCGGGTAGACTAAAGAAACAAATTCATAAGCATACAAAGGTATATAAGGGAGAGGTTTATAAACAAGAGCAGTTGAACATTGAGAAAACATCCCAGCCCAGTCCCAACCACTCCATAAGTCCAATATTAGCCCTTGTCTGATAGCAATCTATAAAGTCCTCCAGACTAAGCAAACACATGCAATGATGCTGAATGTAGAAGATCACAGACCAGTGAGTACAAAGTCTTTGGATCCAGTGGCATTGTAAGTATGTCAGCACTGGCAGGTGTCTCTAATGACTTCCCAGCACCCAGGGCTAAATCAGGGTGGGTCCGTGTGGCTTCCCCTATGAATGTCTCGCAGGAAGTAAGCCTTGTTAGTTGAGTGACTCTAAGGGAATGAGCTGAGACACACGGTCTCCATATCCAAAGGAATTGCCACAGTTCCCAGAATTCTCAGGAGAAGGTCATGCCCACACAAAGATCCTATTGGCTCTCTCCAGATTGACAGGCTCGACTCCACCCCTACATTCTTAATCCTCAAATTGACACCAGATTAAGTGACTGCCACAGGCAGGAAGAGTATAGTATTGCTGCTGTTCAATGTTTTAAGTGGCCTCCTCCGTCTCAAAGTCACCCTATATACAACAGCAAGACAGTGGTCCAAACCAACACCATACTCAGAATCATTGTTATGTCTGAGTGCATTCAATCTATCTCATTGAGGACCTGCCTTTTGTTCACTGATCCTTTATTTTATCAAGCGTGATGTCCTTTTCCAGGGACTGGCCCCTCCTGAAACCATGGTCCAAATACATGAAGCAAAGGCTAGCCTTTCTCGTTTTTTAGTGAAAATTCTTGCATTACTTTCTAGATATATGTGTTTGCTCCACTGACAGTCCATAAGACTTTCAATAATTTTCACCAACACCATGATATTAATGCATCAATTCTTCTCTGGGCTTCTTTATTCATTGTCAGACTTTCATATGTGTACAAGGTGATTGGAAATACCATGGCTTGGGCCAGGCACACATTAGTAGTGTTCAACTTGACATCCTTGCTCTTCAACATTGGTATTCTATTTTCAATCAAGATCCATCTGACATCAATAAATATCCTTTGTACCACGTCCTCTTCTGAATCTGACATGAATGTCTAACAAGTTCCTATCAACATACTGTTACAACTGTTTGCAAATTATCTTAAATGCAAAATTTTGCTTGCATGGGATACTAAAAATACTGTTCCATTATGTTCACATTGTGGGTCACCGTTCTTTGGAATGGGCAGATAGCAAATGAACAAGTTTCTTAGCATAATCTAATAAGTCCTTGCAAGTACTTCATGAAATATTTCAATTGGTAGTCTGTCAACTCCTGGTATCTTTTTTTCTCTCACAAATTTCTACATGGCAACTCAGACTTCTTCCTACGATGTTTGGTTCTTGATCATACACTACCTCGTGAATGATTGTCAGCTAATGTATTTTTTCTGTCCAATGACTGTATTCGCTTAAATGTTTTTGATGCTTCTTGTATCACACTATCTTTTGCCTATTAAACAAGCAAGCAAATAAGCCAACGCAGTCACTGCCATCAAGTGAATACTGACTCACAGCAATCCTCTAGGACAGGGTGGAACTGTCCCTGTGCGTTTCTGAGATTATAACTGCTGGGGGGAGGGGAGGTTGGGGAATAGAAAGCTTCGTCCTTCTCTCTCTGAGCAGCTAGAAGTTTCGAACTGCTGACCTTGAAGCTAGCATCCCAGTGGGAAACCACTACACCATCAGGGCTTCTTAGAATCCTTCAATATGGCAACTTTTCACTTGCGTGTTTTCTTCAGTTCTTTCAGTTTGATATGCCAAGAAGAATCTTTCCTTTTAGTTTTCTAATTCCATATCTTTGCAGATTTCATTATAATGTTTACTTTTTCTTCTTGAGTTGCCTTTTGAAATGTTCTGTTTTGCTCTTTTATTTCATCATTTCCTCCATTTGCTTTAGCTACTTTGTTTTCAATAGTTTGAGATTTGTGATAGTTACATCATTGTATGTCAACTTGAAGATGTAATAAAGTGTGGGGGTGGAGTCTCACCTGTCAGTTAGTCACAGCCTAATGGTGACTCCTTATGGGCATGGCCTTCTCATAAGGAGGGCCCTGGGAACCTTCCCTTCTCTCTCTGTCTTCACGCTGGCAAGTCACACTGGGACCTGCCAGAGCCCTGAGGATGCATCCAGTGCCCATTGGATCCAGGGGGATTTGCACCCACTGGATAGTGCTATTTCTGAATTCTGCACCATTGCCTATGGCTGCATGAGTCTGAAGAGGACTTATGGCCTAATATCAGACTTGTGGACTGGACTGGGAGGTTTTGCTGATATATAAAGCTTCTTGATATAAACCTCTTTCTTACATATACATGTGTGTCACTGGATTTGTTTCTCTTGTCCAAGAACCTTTTCTGAAACACACAGTAATCTTTCTTCTCTTTCTTTTTAATAACCTTTTGTATTCTTGTTATGAGATATATTTTTTCGTTTAAATGCATTTTAGACAACCTACATGACACGGTTTTGCTTTTTTCCTTAAAAAAAGTCAAAAAAATGTCTCTACTCCAAATAAATCAAGGTTAAAAGTAAATGAAGAGCTCATAGTGGCATCAGTTCCATGTGTCTAGGTCCTTGTGTCATGTGGATGAACAGCAACTGCTTAGGAAGAGGCAATTGGTAATGAGTTGCCCACTGTGTTAATATTTCTCCATCTCTAAGCCAGCCTTAGAAAAGACTCCAATATGGGGTCATACCATCCTCACAGTAGTCCAGGAGGGCAACCATGCCATCTAGATTCATATTCTCACCAATAAAGAACTGGCGGTTTTTGAAATTTGCAAGGATATGCTTGATTTGTTCTGCAGCCCCTGTCATAAAAGGCTGTACCCTTTCTGGTTTTTCCTCTTCAGGTTTGTCTTTGATTGATGACATATGGTCTTTGATGTACTTCTTGTAGGCTTCTTTTATGAAGCTAGTTTTCTGCAAAAGATGGTTCATGACAATATCAACACCAGTGACCGCTGTGCTTTCTGTTCCATCATCACTGGGGTCTTCAGCTGAGGCATTCCCACCGGTGAGCGAGTCATCGATGTTACCTTCAGTCCTACTGACCATCTTCCCCGCCACTAGACACAGATGTCTGCGATCGCCCAGACTTGTAGATGCCAGAGAACATCTCCTCATGGCTGATGAGGGAGGCTCTGGTAGATGATCATGCTGGTGGCTAGCGGGAGACAGCAGCAGTGCTAGCTTCGGAGGAGCCCGGAGCTCTCAGCTATCGCAGTGCAGCAGAGCAACACTTGCTGGAATGGGGAAGTGGGCTGAAAGGTTATGAGATTATTTATGCTAGTGTTAGGGGTGCTACCACTTTTTCAGCATGTGAGTTACTTATAAAATGATCAAGTAAAAAAGATCTGCAAAAATGCAAAATATTTATTACATTTGTTCATAAATGCATTGAGAATTCTTTATATGTATATGTTTATGTACCTTGCATAACCGCATGGGTCCATATTAAACAATTTAACACAATGAGCTATGTACAATTTTTGTCATTATCTGAGTTTACTTTGATGGCTTGCATTGAATGGAATGAGCCAGGGATGCATAGTCTGGAGAGTAGCTTCTGGTGATCATCAGTCGTGGTGGAATGGTACTTAGACTTAATGATCTTTATGTGGGAAAAGGCTGACTCACATCAATAAGTAGAGCCAAATAATGCAAAGAGGAAGCACATTTTCTCATGTTTGGATACTTTCCCTCTGCAAGTAAGTTCCAGAACTGTTCATGAGCTCTGGAATTCACCTGAACATTGACTTGTAATGTCAAAATCTCCCACTTTGTCTGAAAGTGATAGGTTTTTGTCTTCTCGCTTGGTCCAGCTCCCCCACTCATATTAATACCCTTCTTACATTTAAGAGAAATAGCCAAGGTCTAAATATTGGCAATAACTTAGCTCGTCAGTTTTGCTGCACTTAGCACAATTATTTGGGCATGCGTTTGGCACCTAAGATTGCATCAGATTGGCTGTGCTGTAAAACAAGTAAGTGACGGGATTGATGATAGGCTTACATTTTTTTTTTTGCATCACTGCCCTCTGGTGGGAGTAGGAGGCCCAGCCTTGCTCCTGGAGAGCTGCTGCTGGATTTGAACCACCAACCCAGTGGGCTGCAGTCCCGCGCACAACCACTACACCACTGGGGCTCAGCCCGGCATATATATATATATATATATATATGTGTGTATATATATATATATATATATATATTAATGCCATGTGATCTACCCACATTACATTTGTAACGGACTAGTAGATTCCGACTGACGTATCAACCACCCCTGGTTTATGTCATCTCACATTTACCTTTTCTTCAATCATTAAAGTTCAATGTGCCCAATATGGGCTTTTTTTCCCTTCTTTTTTATTTTTAACCTTACTATTATGAATTTGGACTTGATGATATAGTGGCTGTGCTTTGGATTGTGATCCTCAAGGTCTGCAGTTCAAGACCACCAGTCACACCAGAAGAGAAAGAAGAGTTATAGTCTGGAAAACACATAGGGTCAGTGTGGCGGTCATGTGCTTATGTTAATTTCATGATTGAGATGTAGGGGTGGAGTCTAGCCTGTTAATCTGGAGATAGCCATTGAGTAGCCAATGAGGCCTCTGTGTGGGTATGGCCTTCTCGTGAGACTTCTGGGAAATCTCGTGATATTTCCCTGGTGGAGATGAGAAGCAGCTGAGAGAAGAGGAAATAACACTTATTTGTAAATCAGTAACAGCAAGTTTAATCTAGTGACCTCTAAAGTAAGTCTGTGGACAAAGTAAGTCTGTGGAAAACAATTGTGGTACCCAAATCTCAGCTTTCCCCCCTCTTTACGTTGCAAGTATCTTTAACTTCTTTGTGATACGTTAAAAGGGGGTAGGGGGAATAAAAAGTAAAAGAGAGAAATGGTAAACAAAGACTGAAATCTTCTCTGGGTCAGTCTCAAGGACAGTTCCAAACTCCAGGGAAGGTCTGGGTAGCAGCTCCAGGTTTATAAAACAGGTTTTCCATCATCCACCACGTTGCATGGTTCTTATTCCAGACTACTTAAATTTCTTTTTTTGTTTTGTTTTGGTTTTTTGGGCATCACTGCCTCTGATGGTTGTGGGCGCTACTTAGTGCTGCTCCTGAGAGCCACTGCTGGATTTGAACTGCCAAGCCCGCGGACCACAGTCCTACACTCAACCACTTACACCACCGGGACTCAGCCCCAAATCTCTTTTTTTATCTAACTAAATACTCAACACCTAAATCTGTTCCAAAACTTCTCGCTGCATCTCCACAGCCATATGGTATATGTGATGGTCAGAGTCGTTGTACACCACAGCATTTTGAAACATCAGTATTAGGTCCCGCTGAAACTGGGCCATGGTGCGAATCCATCCCTTTGACAGATTCCTCTTCAAGCTGGTTAAATCCATAGGGCTTTTCACCACCTCTTTGTATCCTGGGGCCTGCCTATCTGATACAGGCTTCAGAAATGGACTGCTGAACCTGTGACTGGCAATCATCTTCCAGACTGGCAGGAGGGTCTTCTTAAATAGTAAATGATCCTGTACAGGGTCATTCTGGCCTAGGTCAGACAGCTTTAAAGAGGTGTTGTGAGTTAGTCTCAGAGACAACTATGGGCAAGAGAAGATGGCAGCATCTGAGGAGCTGAAGGAGCCAGAGAAGACACAGGGCTTTACCCTGATGGAACCAGTCCTATGAAGCTGGAGAGGCCACGTGGAGACTCTGCCAGCGATGAGTTGCTTCTACCACCACTGGATGCTGTTGATGGACCCTGAACCCTGGAAGCGAGGAGCCATGAGGGGACTCTGGCCAGCGCCGGGACTCTGCACCCACTGACCTGTGACTTCGTGAGTCGGAAGGAGATATATATAGACTGGTTTCAGGCATATGGGCTATTAACGGACTTATGACTTTGAACTGGACTGGATTGGGGTGCTTTCTCAATGCCCCATTCCTCTTGTATATAAACCCTTTCCTTATATCCATATGCGTGTCTACGAGTTTGCTTCTCTAGTTTAGCTGGACTGACACAGCCAGTGAGTCAGCACCAACTCGATGGCAGTTGGTTTTTTAATTTTCCTATTGTAAACTATGTGAAGGTTGAAATGCAACTGATCAATTGTACATTTAGCAAGGCATACATATTGTTGTTTTCACTCATTAATTACAAATGATGAACCATCAGTTATCCCTATGACAACTGTTTCCATTCTCCTTAATTCTTTGTACTTTGCTCTGGGGTAAATGCTGCCCTTTTGGTCTAAGTTATTCTTCTAACAAGGGGTTGAGTTCGGGCCTAGACTTGCAGACTGACTAAGGGCCATAGTCTTAGGGACCTCAAATCTGTTCTTTAGATGGTATGTTAGTATAGGAAGACTAGAAAAACTAATTTTTAAACATGTATATGTGTATAAGAAAGAGGTTTATTTATAAGAGCAAGTGAATATTGAGAAAATATCCCAGCCCAGTCCAGATCGAGTCCATAAGTCCAATGATAGCTGATATGTCTGACACCAGAGGATCACATTCCAGTGACTTGGCAGTCTTGTGGATGCAGTGGCAGTGAAAGTGTCTCAGCACTGGCTGAGACTCCTGTGTGCCTTCTCCAGCTTCTCTAGCTCCCCAGGAATTCTGCCATGTGTATTGTAAGTAGAGCACCTCTCAGGGAGTGAGCAGAGAGAGGATCTGCAAGGGAATGAGCAGAGGGAGTGGGGAGACAGACAGAGAGAGAGAGAATATAAATCTCTCCTTCAGGAGGAAAATATAGGATTTCCCAGAATCCTCAAGAGAAGGCCATGCTCACACAGAGGCCTCATTGGCAATGACCCAATAGACTCCACTCACTGATGGCAGTGAGTTTTTCCTTTGGCTCTTTCCACAATTTGATTCCTATATATTCCGTTTGGTAACGTCCACACTTTTGGTTGCCATTTGTATATTTGCAGTGAATGAGCCATTGGTCTTAAAAAGTCCTATTTTGCATTTCCAGCTTCGTTTCTATCACTAAGGTCATTTTCCCAACTGCTGATTCTTTTTCCTTCCAGCCTTTGCATTCCATTCACCAGTAATTGGAACATGCTTCTTGGTGCATGTTTGATCAATTTCAGACAAAAAAAAAACTTGGTAGAATTCTTTATCACTGGATTCAATGGTTCCTGTATAAATTTGAATAATTGCTATATTAACTGGACTTCTTTGTAGGCTTAAAGGAACCATCCTGTCATAGAAAGCTTGACATTTCAAGGTAAATCTTGAAATATTCTTTTGGAAAATGAATGGGATCCTATTCTTCTTCAACTTGTCATTCCCAGCTTAGTAAACCATATTATTGCCTGATTCAGAAATGACAAATAGCAGTCCATTTTAGCTCCATAGCATCTGGAATATTGATCTTAAAGTATTCCGTTTAATTTTTGATAACTTCTAATTGTCTTATCTATTCCCAAAAGCTTTACTCCAACCACATCACTTACATGGACTTTGCTCTAAGGGAGTACCTCTTTGAGTCATGTTTTAAATGCCTTTTAGCCTGAGAGGCACACATCTGTGCTCTATATGAGATAACATTCTGCTGCCACTCATAAGGTTTCCAGTGACTAAATTTCCAGAATTGAACCGTGTTTTCCTTATTTCTAGTCTGCTCTTAGTCTGGAAGCTCTGCTGACACCTGTACAACGTGAGTGGTTCTGGAAGTACCTGAAATACTAGGTATACCCTTACCTTTCAGTGTCATAGCCGTATGCAAGCCACCACAGAAGAATGGCGAAGAGCATCTTGGTACAATGAAGGCCATATGTAGAGGTAGAAACAGAAAAGAATGGAAAGACATACAGGTTTAACTCGTGTGGATACCTCGGAGGCGGTAAAGCAGTACTGGGCTCAGCAAGCAAGAGAGAACACTGGCAAAGGTGAGGTTTTTTTCTGTCATACTAAGGAGTCTAGTCTGACCTACAGATAGACATTGTGAGTGTGTAAATAAATGCTTCACAGCCTTGGGGAAGCTGTTTGGTTTTGTGATAGGTAGGTTTATTGTGCCAACATGGCCAATGAACACATGTGGAATATTTGAAAGGTGGAGAGATAAATGCTTTGGGCAAGCCTTGCTTTTCTTGTTTCTTGCTCTTGGATCATTGAACCTGTGTGCAGCTGCCTGCTTGTTCTTTGTCTCCATTTGCAAGCTACTACCTGTGGGACACCTAAACCGTGGAGAGTGTCACTGTAAGTTGAGGTTCCTTCAAGACTTGCTTCACCACACAACTGGAAATACATCTCTTGAGCGGGGGACTACCGGACCCTCTTTTCTGGCTGACTGTTGGTGACCTACCTTGTTGTTTGCTGCCTGTGGCCAGAAAGCCTGAATTGCTCTACAGTAGACTACCCAGTGGCCCTCAAGATGTGAAGGACTGCCAATGTATTAGCTGTCTCAAAGAAGTGAGTTGCACTGAGCCATTTGTACTGCTTTACATATTACTTAACTGTTTATTTCTTAATTTATCTGTATAAATATATATAATTATTAATGTCCTGGTTTTGTTTCTCTAGCGAACCCTGTCTAACACTGGTTTGAACTGCCAACATTGTGATTAAGAGCGCAATACTTAACCCATTACAATATCAGGTTTCCTTATTCATATTTTTATTAGAAAAATAAATGGTAGGAATCATAAGGATGGATTGTAGTGAAGAGAGTCTGGAAAAATATAATATGAATTTAAGAAGTGGTAATGCAGAGGGAATTTGAGTAATATTTCAGAGATAGGCTTAGGAATTGTTTAAGCAAGGCTATGTGACATAGCAGCAGAGGAAGAGTGGATTGCCAGATGGGTGAGTTACAATTTGAATTAGAAAAAAAGGAAAGGAAAAGAGTTAACTCTTAGAGTTTGGTTCTAAAGAATAAATTGAACCTCAGTCTCATGAACTATTAGAATATCTGCTTAGGTTGCAAAAGCATACAGGAAGTCCAGACAAGAAGTGACAGTGGAGCTCACATTGAGGGAGACTTTTGGTCATACTGCATAGATAATAGTTGAAGCCGAGGGAATGGGTAGGAATTTGTACGTTCATTTACTTCATGTCCCACCAGTCCTTTCTGTCCAAGTAGACTGTGTACTCATTGAGAGCTGGAATTGAGTTAAATTTTGCATGCCACTAAGAGCCCAGCAGAAGAAAATGATACTTTCAACATGAATGGGTATTTGCTTAAGAACTTTTCCTCCTCTTGCTCTTTTATATTTCAAGCATTTTTCTCTCTTTGCTTATGCACTCTCTGTTCAATTCAGCACAGAATAATTTGGAAAGTAATTTCTGGCAAGGTGCATAATATAATGAAATTCCACCACAGGGGAAAATTTGAATGCTCGATGGAACTTACTATGTAACTCCAGACACAGTTTCACCTTAGAGACTTTTCAAGAGCATAGGAAAGTCCTTTTTGGGGGAAAGTGATATTAATGATTTATTGGAACTACAATTTTCTGCTTTGAAGCTTAAATGTATGCTAATCAGAAGGGCTACAATATATAAATAGGCTTAGTTACTATAATGTTTTCACCAAATACATGAGAATGGGTTAAAATATCAACATTCACTGTTTAAAATTACTTATAGATAGACTATCAAAATGAAATTGCATAATTCTCCATCCAAACACACTCCCAATGTATATAGTCCAAATCTGCCCTTTTAGATATTTGTTAAAATTTCATTCCTTTAGATTAGAGCTTTCTTATATTTTTATATATCTGGCTTGTGGGATGTTCCTTTTTTCCTTCCTTTTTTTTTTTATAAACTCTTGTTATTCCATTAAAACTTCAGAGTTAAATAAGTAATTTTCTAAGATGTCCTTGTAAGGCAACATTATGGAAATTATCTGAACATTATTGCTAAGCCAGGTGAGCAATTTAAAAATGTAAATAATTTACAATACTATGAATCTGGTTGATGAAGAGCAACCATAATGTTGATTGATTTATTAGAATCTTTTCCGGATTACTTAGTAATTACTTCAAAAATCTTACTTCTATGGTTCAGTTTATCACTTTTGTGGCAGTTTCTTGGTATCCATCTGTATAACTATCAAATATGGAATAACCATTTCACATCAGGAGTTACTACATACTTTTCCAGCCAGTAATAAAAGGTCAGCATCTATGGAGTTTCACAGTTATCGACGACTCACATTGAGAACTTGGGTTGATATATTAATGTTCTGATACATAAAGTACTTTAAAGCTTTGTAATTGTTCTCCTCAGCACTATAGTTTTCCTAGTGGCAGTGTTGAGTAAGTATAAGACCCACCTCAAGGTCAGCAGTTCTAATCCACCAGCCACTCCATGGGAAAGCGGTGAAGCTATCTGCTCCCCAAAAGATTTACAGCCTCAGAAACCCTATGCTTTGCTGCTTCAACTTGGACTCTCGGGCAGTGGATTTTGGTTTGGGGATGGATTTAACTGCTTTTCCAAGAACATGTTTTAGAATCCTCATTTCTTTCCTGTGGATGAATCTAATTTCATTTAATGTCATCACTTTCTGTCATACATTGTAAGACAAGATAATTATCCATTGATGTCATACTAGCATAGAGTGGATTCAAGCCTAGTCACTTCAGACTCATATAAAAGGCAGCAGAGTTAACACAGAGAGATTCTGTAAAGGCACAGATGGGGAGACAGGCACAATCTGACCACAACAGAAACAAATACATGTATATGCCTAGGCACTCCAAGCACTATGGGCATAAGAAGCTGACACAGAGGAAAAAGAACCTTCTCTACATCGTATCCTAAATTCAGACAGCTAGTGAATTTGGGGGAGATGATAGTTTGTTCCTTAAAGCCACACACTCAGGGGATTTGTGTTACAACAACACTAAGAAATGAAAATCATAGAGTATTTAATTTTTTTGTGGGCATCACTGCCCCCTGGTGGGAGTAGGAGGGCCAGCCTTGCTTCTGGAGAGCTGCTGCTGGATTTGAACCGCCAACCCTGTGGGCTGCAGTACCGCACACAACCACCACACCACCAGGCTCAGCCCGAGTATTTAATTTTTAAGTATAGATCATTGTCCCAGAACAACATTCAGCCTACAAACGTTTAGCCTGGCACCCAGGCTTAAAGGTGTGGGGGAAAAAAAGGATTTTGATAGTGAAAAGTTTTATTCAGAAAGAAAAGAAGGAAAAGTCACTCTCACCATCAGGGCAGGGGTTTATTGTATTAGGGACAGCCATCTGATTAGAACCTCAGCAAGTCTCAAGAGCGAGGGAGCAGGCGAGTCCTCATGGCACAGTGCTTCAGACCTGGCTGCGATCCACTCGCTGGGCATTTTGAAACCAACAGCAGTGCTGAAGGAGAAAGCTGAGTCTTTCGACTTCCATAAACAGTTACAGTCTTAGAAACCCAAAGAGGAGCCGTGTGAGTCAGTATTGACTCAATGGAAGTGCATTTGAGTAAGAAAGTTAAACAAGGCTAGGAAAAACTCAGGTGGGGGCAAGTGGCACTATGGTTAAAATGCTGGGTTGCTAACCTTCAGGTCCATAGTCTGCTCCCAGACAGACTTACAGCCACTTACAAGGTGCAGCTCTGTTAGGGTTGCTGTCAACCCTAATCCACACAATGACAATAAAAATGCTCTGTAGGACAAAATAGAACTGCCCCTGTGACCTTCCAAGAAGGGGACTCTTTAAGGAAGTAAGTGGGTCTCGTCCTTCTCTTTTAGAGCAGCTGCTGGATTTAACCTGACCTTGGGGTGAGCAGCTCCACATGTAATCCATGACACCGCCTGGGCTCCTCACAATGGCAATAGGTTTGGTGTTTTGTTTTTTGGTGGCAAAGTGGGATGAAAAGATGGCATCATGGGGACAGTAGTGAGAATGCTTATTCTGAGGCCATTCTATTCTGAAGCAGGGAGACCTAAATAGCATAGATTGTTGACTTGGGCTGAGGGAGGCCGGACTTCTAGGACTTGGGAGCTAGAGATAAGCTTAATCAAATTGATTAGCAAGCACCTTTTTCTGATTAGAGCCTTGGGCTGTGATCTGCTTGATCAGCAGTTCAAAAGCACGCGCAACTCCAGGGAGAAAGACTGGGTTTTCTTGGAATCCACAGGGAGAAAGGGGGTCATGATGGGTCAGCATTGCCTTGCTAACAGTGAGATGTTTGTTTATGTTTTTTTTTAATTTCCTGATTTATTAGCAATTCTGTTATTCATTTAAGAGGAAAGAACTGGGAATTTAAAGGATCTGGTGGCGTAGTGAGTCATCTGCAGGGTTCCTAATTACAAAGTCAACACCACTACGTGGTCCACAAGACCAAGACCAAGCTTTGTACTGCAGTGGAAGGGTCGACATGGGAAACCACAGCAGCAGTCCTACCCTGTTCTATACGGCCACTATGAGTCCGAATTGACTCGATGCTGGTAAGTTTGGTTTTTTCCATGTGTCTGCTTAACTGCCAGAAGCTCTGTTGGTGCTGTCGGGTAACTGTGGGATGAGTTGTTCAAACCTACACTCTACTCTGTGGCATGCAGTTGAGGATAGGTTTTAGGTTCACTCTGAGTAACAGTCAACTTAATGGCAAACTGTTTTTGGTGTGGTTGTTGCTATGATTACTATTATTATTGGTGTGTGACCTCTCAAAAACAAAACTGATTGCCACTGAGTCAATCCCATCTCCGAGAGACCCTATCCAACTAGGGTCTAGAACTAGAAATTCCCTGTGGACTTTCTGAAGTCAGTCTTCACAGGAGCAGAAAGCATTATCTGATGAGTCCGCAACTGCTGGCCATGTAGTTGGTGTCGGATGTGTAACCAACTTTTTGCACTCAGTGATTTGCACTCAGCGCAAACAATTGGCAGTTCAAACCCACTCAGTGCGTAGAAGAAATGCTTGGTGAGCTCTTTCCCTAAAGATTAGTCAGTGGGATTGGTTGTTTTCGTTTGGTGTTGTGCCTTGTCATAGGCACCCAAGGAAGCATCCTGGAGGCGTATCTAAATGATGTGGGAGGGATGGGTGTTTGCATGCAGTAAGTCACTCTCCTAAACTCAAGGGTTAGGGGATTTTTTTAATCATCATTGTTTTCTAGAATCATAGGCTTCAGGTAAAATTGAACATTATTAATATTATCTTAAAGAGAAAGAGTCACACTTATGGCCATAAGGCCTTTTGAATTTGAATCTATCTGAAATTCAGGAACAAGATTATAATGCCAGGAAATATTGTCTTAAAGAGCATTAAAAAGTGATTCTTAGCAACTGTATTTTGACTGGAATATAATTATTTGCCATTACATTTCCCTTTGGACCCACTTTCAGTTGATGTAAATTTTTAATATCGTTTGCACTCACAGGAGGAAGACTGGGCCTTCTATTCCTGTAAACAGTTCCCAAACTCTTGGAAAATTCTCAGGGTGTCACCTCTAGTCAGCAATGACTCCATGGCAATGAGTTTGCTTCTCTTTATATTGAGTCTTTCCTTGTTTTATGTGGTCATTGTTGCTGGGTCCTTTTTTTCCTTCTTTCTGCTTTTGTCCTTACTTTTCTATATAGGGAACCCAGACTTTATGAAGACACTAACTGAGATAGTAATTACCTAGGAGCCCATAAGAAGAGGAAGTGGTGAGAAATGATAAGTCAACACTATTGGGTAGAAAGAAGGAAATGCTTCAAAGTTGGTTGTGATGATGATTGTACAACCCTTCTTGATATGATTGATGTACTGTCTGATGTGTTACTTATAGCTCAATAAAACTAATTTTAAAAACAAAGTAAAAACTAGTTTTAAAAAGTAATTAAAAATAAACATTGTCAAAAAAATAAAATAAACATTGTCTTTTAAAATGTCTTATTATTGTTATGAAGCTGCTAGAAGTTTCATTTGTCCTTGAGCTAAATCACAGGAAACCTATTTCTTCATAAGAAATCGGTATTGAAATCATTTAATGCTAAAATACTGTTCTTGACTCTGGTGTTCATATTTACTCAAGTACCTGAGAATTCATGTACCTCAAAAAATTATTCCTATATCTAAGAAAAGCCTGTAAGTTCACGAGCTATTTGATTGCCTATTATGTTTATTTTTAAATATAAATTTCAAAATTTATATTTCAAAATTTAAAGATTCTCTTTTGAGAATACTCTGTGTAATACTATTTCTATGTATTTACCTGAATCATAGATCTTCATATATTTAACTGTGTGTGAAGTTTTCCATATTCTATATAGCACAGAATTTTATTGTAGGCTGTCAGAAAAGTATTTGAATGAATTACCTATTAACTAAACATCTGTCATTAGAATTGTTTGTCAATTATCCATTTAACAGATATATGAAGTATACTATGTGTTTATAAGAATGTTTTCCACTTTAGAACTCTGTGCTTGAAGATATTTTGGTAGTTATAGATATCACATCAAATATGTGACATAGTCCTGAAAATATTAGGGCAAATCAATTATTCAAGTAAAAATAAATATAGGACAATGTGGTGGTTACATAATCTCCTGTCAACTTGAGCTAAGGAATGGGGGTCTAGCCTGTCAATCAGGTCTTAGCCAATAATGCATGTGTGGGCATGGCCTTCTCCTGAGGATTCTGAGAACTCCTGTCTTCCTCTCTGAAGGTAGAATACACACACTTTTTCCCTTTCCTGTCTTTGAGATACTCAGCTGGAGAAGATGTGTGGAGACCCATACCAATGTTGAGGTGCTTCCACTGCGATTGGATCCACAAGACATTCGACCCACTGGCCAGTGATCTTCCAGCATTTTGTATCATTGCATGTGCTGCATGAATCTAAAGAAGAATTTATGGACTAGTATTAGCTATGTGGGCTAATATCAGAATTATGGACTTGATCTGGCCTATGCTGGGATGTTTTCTCAATATATAATTGCTCTTTTATATAAAGCTCTTTCTTATACACACATAAATGTCTATGAATTTGTTTCTCTGTCAACTTGGATTTCCATAGATACTAATCATTCACTGGTAGTTTAACTTCTTTTGTATTGCTTTATTTTGAAATCTTCATTCATGAGAATATCAACCTTAAACTTTTATTAAATTCTCAAGAACTATTTTTCTTTTTTAAATCCATAGTTAATAACTTGTGTACTGTTAGCATCCATAGTTTATCTTTATTTTAAAGTATTGTAATTTAACATGTTTCAAAAATCATAAATATTTCTTTTTGTGTATTCATCTAAATGCTAAGTTGTTTTTATGCCAAAGGACATTTATAAGTTATATGTGTTACATGATAAGCCTTTCTTTATGGAGTACACATTAATTCTATCCTATTTGTATTTGTTCTGCGGGAGTTTGCTTGAAGTAATACAGCATCAGAGTTTAAAATGAATAAATCATTTCTGAAGTCAAGGAGGCAGAAGTAGCAGCCTACAAAAATTTAGGTATCTTTTCCTCCTAAATAATTGTATTAAACTGAGTTTTATCTTTTCATTCAACCAATTAGATATCATTAAAGATGAGTAATTAGAATCTAAAAGTAAACATACCTTTCCTATATAAAATCAATGCTTATTTATTTAGATTTTTTATTTATACTTAAGCCTACTCAAACAACCTGAAGATTTTGTAGTCTCTGATCTCCTCTATTTTTTTTAATTCATTTTCAATTTTCATTTAAGAATGCTTTCTCTGGTGACGCAGTGGGTTGAACGTTGGGGATGCTAACTAGAAGGTGCAGGACTCAAGCCCACCAGCTGCTCCACAGGAATCAAAGAGGGGTTTGCTCCTCTACTAAAGAGTTACGGTCTCAGAAACACAGTTCTGCTCTGTCAGCTCAGCCTGCTGTGAGTAAGCATTGATTCATTAGCAGCTGGTTCTGATTTTTATCACAAAGAGCAAAAAAATAAACAAACTTAGATGTAAAGCTAAAATTTAAATATCTGAGGAAGCTTTGAAAAAAGTTGATAGAAAAATTAAATTAAATAATCATGAAATTTCCCCACATATTTTTGAAGCACCCTTATATTAAAAACAAAGCGAAACAGAAAAACAAGAACACATTAAAGTCCCAGAAGAGTGAACCAGTATTGATACTTAAATATGACTGAAGAAATTATCCAGCCATTTAGGAGATGAATTTTCTTATAAAAAGAATAGAATTAATGAATGCAATCTCAGGAGACTAAACTATTTTACATATCAGAAAGATCAGAAATGCTACATGTATTTTAGCAACAAATAATTTTAAATAATTTGGAAATTTGACTGGTAGGAAGAAACACAATATGTATATATATATATATATATATATATATTCAGTAGGGAGAAAAGGTAACTGGTCAGTTAAGGGCAGTTTTTCTTGTCAGAAGAGTTAATCTAGGTATAAAGAAATGGGAAAAGTGAACTTCAATGTAGTGAATTATTTCCTGTGATTCTTCTAGCCATAGGCTTTGTTATTCCCACCAAAGGATCTTTAGTTTGCAGATAGGTCTGGTTAGGAATTGGAGGGAAATGTTGATTGGATTATATGACTCAACTGTGAGTGGTTGTTAACAGGAATAATTGTGATCATCATCTTTCAGGATATAAAATGAGCCATCTCATCATCAGGAAAGGGATCTTTACTATCAGCAAGAGGGAAGAGCCAGGCATGGAGTACATAACCTGGACCCTGAGATTCCTATGTATTGACCCCCCCAGATAACAGCTGTGACATTTGAGAAGTAGCAGCGGCAGCAGCAGCAGAACAAGGAGTCAGGGCAGGACACAGAGTGGGAAACTCCTGACCCACATAGCAACTCAAGCTGAGTATTTAGGGGCAGGAAGCTGGCATGAGGAGTAGGGTGCCTCTGAGCACTTCATTGAGGGTGCTGAATTTGCTGACTGAGGAACTGGAATTGTGTGCCTCAGAATGGAGGCTTGCAAGCAGAACAGCATGCCTTATAGTCATTTATTAGCAGCCCTAAAAGAGTTTTGCAATATTACTCAAGGAGGGTAGAAGTCTGGCCTGCCTGTAGGCATAGTAGAAAAGAAATTTTCCTTACTGAACAACTGTGTCCTGAGCATTTTCCACCTGGAATTGTAACCTGTTAACTTCCCTAATAAACCTCAGAATGGTGATGATAGTCTTGTGAATTCTGTGTGACCATTTCAATGAATTATAGAGCCCAGAAGAAATGCAGAGTGTGGGGAACATATAGTGATCCGGGAGACAGAGTAATAACAGCAAGAGTCCTATGTGGGAGACAGAGCAAGGGCATGAACAGTTTAGAAGGTTTGTACAATACCTTACGAAAGAATTTGATATCTCACCTCTAAATGAAATGGATGACTCTTCGGGGAAGTAATCAAATCTCAATACATTTGTGGATCCTTGAATAAAGAAGTCCTTTATTCTATCCCCTCAAACCAAAAATCTCACTGTCATCAAGTCATTTAGGACTCATAGTGACCCTTTAAGAGAGGGTAGGACTGCCCCTGTGAGTGTCTGAGATTGTAAATTTTAATGGGAATAAAAAGCCCCTTTCTTTCTCCTGCAGAGTGATGGGTGGTTTCGAACTGCTGACCCTGCAGTTAGTAGTCCAACAAGTAACAACTCTGCCTCTAGGTCATCATAAAGGAGCCTGTATAGTGATGTTTTCTCTGTGGGAGAAGGGGGAGATAAACTGCTTCTGTAAGTAAGGAAGCTATGGAGCAGTTCTACAGTGAAAACAGCCTTGAATTGGGTAAGCCTAGGCCAAGGGTCAGAGAACCCTGGGTTGAGTGATGGCTTTCATAAATCTATATGCATTCAGTTTCACATTGTCTAGATTACATAAGATAAATCTGCTGCGGAAGGCCTCTTTTGAGTATTGAAAAGCAAAAATGTTACTTTGAAGACTAAGGAGAACCTTCTCCAAGCCGTGGTATGTTCAATGACCTCAGATACATAAATACTGGACAGGGAATAAGGAAGGCAGTGGTGAACTCAATGCATTTGTATTATGGTGCTGGAAAAGAATTTTGATATTACAGAGTGCTACAAGGGCTAACCGATCTGTGTTAAAAGAAGTATAGCCAGCATACTCCTCAGAGGCAAGGATGGCAAGACTTCATCTTACATACTGTGGACATGTTATCATAAGAGACCAGTCTTTTGAGAAGGACATCATGCTTGGTAAAGTAGAGGGGCGACAAAAAAAAAAAAAGAGGAGGAGGAAGAAAGCCCTCAAGGAGATGAACTGACACTGTGGCTACGACAATGGGCTCAAGCATAGAAAAAGGTGTGAGAGGACGGTGCAAGGCTGAGCCATGTTTCATGCTGCCGTGCCTGGGGTCACTATGGGTTGGACTGACTTGACACCTTGCAACAACAGCAAACACTTTTACATCACAATGGTAGAGTTTAATAGTCACAACAGAAACCTAAAATATGTACTATCTGTCCCCTTACAGAGAATGGCAGCCACTCCTTGGTTTAGGGCATTGGCAAATGCCAGAGTTGCCCTGGCATTACATGGGAATAGACAAGATAACTAGTGTGTTTAAGTGGGTATGTCCAAAACTACTTTCAAGGCCCATTAATAGTCAAATGATTTCCCATATATGCAATGTGGCAATGAGGGAGAAAAGCTCAAGATAGCCCTGGTGACTTTCTCACAGTGTATGTGTGGACAGGTGGCAGCAGAGTGATTGCTCTTGAGGGAGACTCAGAAACCCACCATGGTCTGGAGTTGCCAGTGCAATGAACCAAGGACTGGCCTACCAGCCTCTGTCATGACCCCATGGCATAGGACCCAAAGAGATGACTAATGTCATAGCAGATGCAAGTTTGGACGAAAACCTGAATCATAGACCACATGACATGCCACTTACAGCTCCCTGGAACTTAGACACAGCTGAGAGCCAGGGAAAGTAGAGACCCTACCTTAAAGTGACCAGACTTTAACAATGGTAAATCGGGATACCATTGACAGGTGGTAGGGGGTTGGGCGGGGTAGAGGGGTTATCTGATTGGTTCAATGAGAATCTACGGTCTATCAAGCTCTTCGGGAGATTCTTGCAAAGCCTCCAAATAATTCTGAGGCAATAGGTGACATCAAAAACTTTTACTATCAGGTCATGTAAATCTTCACTAAATAAAAGTCTCAATATGTGAAGATACTCACAGTTGCTCATTCAACAGATACTCATGTAGGCCTGTCATCTTTCTTGGGTTCTTGCAGCCCAACACACACCACATAGACCCACTGTTGAAACCGTGGTGTTGATTCCTTTAATTGAGTATCTTCCTCTATTTGCTGATCCTCGACTTCCCCAAGCACAGTGCTGTAGGTTGGTTTGAGGCTGGAAATCAGGGCTTCAAATCTGTTCATTCTGGTTCAGACTCTGGTTGAAACTTTTCATTTCCACCTTAGAAATACTGAATATGGATCTACATTTTAACAAAATTTCTGAGTTGCAGAGGAAGGGGAGCTAAAAAATACCACTGCTAGCATTCCACGGATTCATTTTGAACAAACCATGTTCAAATATGTCTCTGAGGTCATTGGATGGCTGCAGATAAGTCCCTTCAGTCACATACTCCTTCTTATTATGGTCCCTTTAAAAAAAAAGGATCATTTTTGTGTCATGAGGAAAAATGATTCTGTGGTCTAAGTTAATAGCAAAATCTTTAAAAAATATCAAAGGGGCTTCTCAAATTATTGAAGCTTTGCAACAAGTGTAAGTTCTACCTTCGTGGAACAATCATTTTTGAATGGATCATACATTCTAAGATAGGTTGGGAAGACCTCAAGGAAGAGAAAAGCAAGGGAAGATTGTTCACCTGACAAATGAATGAGCTGCGGCTGAGGTCCCGGAACTGGCCGCATAAGACTATATAATACCATTAATGCAGTGGCTACTGCAGTCAGAATCTCACATTTAAAATTTCCAATTGTAAGTAAATATCCTGGCTTTTGGTTCGATGCAGGCTAAGAGTGTTGCTTGAAGATTAGCTTGCTCAAAGAACTGACCTTGCCATTAGTCTTTTAAGTAAGATTTAAGCTAATGAAGGTGATTTTAAGAAACAATTCACAATTAGTTATAAGTCCCTAATTCACCAATACAATTCAGAAAGAAAGGTCCAGTCAAAACAGTAGCTTCCGAGGGAATCCGGGAGGCCAGTTAAATTTATGGTACAGAGGTAAGCTTGGAGTAGCAGTTCTCAATCTTCCTAATGCTGCAACACTTTCATACAGTTCCTCAAGTGGTGACCCTCCCCAACCATAGAATTATTTTTGTGGTTACTTCATAACTGTAATTTTGCTACTGTTATGAATTGGATGACCCCTGTGAAAGGGCTGTTCAACCCCAAACAGGTCGCGACCCACAGGTTGAGAACTGATGCCTTAGAAAACTATGGTAACTTTCTTTACAAATTCCAAAGGGGCCATCTTAATAAATGTTTTCAAAGGACACAAGTTAATCACAGAGGCCTATTAGGAAAAAAAGTTTGAAAAAAAATGAAAAAGAGAACTGGATCAATGAGGAAAAGGTTGGAAATTTGTACAAGTAAATTTCCTTCCTCGGACTGCAACACCCCCCACCCCTCCTCCTTGGAGGTGGCACAGGAATTCTCCTAGGAGAATTCCAGTGAAAGATCAAACTACAGCCCTGATCTCGCACCTCTAAAATTCTTTCCCAATCCAAACTCAATATTTAGAAGAAGCATAAATTGAGTTCCTTGAGGACACCAACACTGCCCTTTAGACTTGGTGTAAACAGAAATGCACAGAACTCTTCAGGGGAAAAGATGAGAGAAATGGGAACTCTAGCCAGAAGTGTAAGCCTACATAGAGGATACGTTGGGAAGCAATATCTTCACATATTGATACTTTTATTTAGTGAAGATTTACTTGTCCTGATAGTAAATCTTTGTGATGTCACCTATTGCCTCAGAGTTATTTGGGCGCCTGTTAGAATCACCCGGGGAGCTTGATAGACTGTAGATTCTGATTGAACCAATTCGAAGCCTGACTTGGAAATAAAGCTTTAAGACCATGTTGAAGTCCCGCAAATATCACCAACCAATCAACTACTAAAGTAGAAAAAAAAATCATTAGACATCTGCAGAAGTGAGGGAGACTGTCATCTTGACAAGGTTTTAGGAGTATTTTAGAAAGGTGAACTTGAAATTGAAAATGCTACAATAGTTAAAGGTGGATCTTTTAAAGTTGGGAATAGGACGAATTGGGGAACATAGTAAATTGCTCTGATGAAATTTCCTGATGTGACCAGTGAAGTTATTTATTGACTTAAAGTCTTCCCCTTTCCAGACATATATATCCTGGAACAAATAACCAAGTCCTGCTGACATAGGTGATCTGTAGCCTTCACTCAGTCTTATGCCACAAGTGACTTCTTGGATACATGTGATTTCTTGCTAGTCTGGAGCGTCACTGTGCCAAATAAAAATTGAGCAGGCAGAAAGAGCTGTCATAGACTCAACTCTGACTTAAGAAGATCCCATTAGCATTCAAATAGAACTGTGCTTCCATGCTTCATAGGGTTTTCAAAGGCTTATTAAAAAAAATATATCTTTCTTACAAGATTCCTCCAGGTAGACTCAAACCTCTAACCTTGCAGTGAGCAGGGAGCAGTCAACCACTGTCAACCACTCTCACCCCACAGATATTGCAGAGTACTGTTGTTGGTGGACTGCACAGAATGATCTGGTCAATGCAGACCATAGCATTTTCACGGGCTAATCATAGGAAGCAGATTTCCAGGCCTTTCTTCATCTTCTGGAAGCTGTTGAATTGTGTTCAGCATTTTAGTGACATTGAATGACAAGCCTTCGTTTCAAGTGCGTTAATGGGGATTAAACCCAGGTCTCTTGCAGGAAACAGAGTACTACCACTGAATCACCACTGCCCTTAGAGCAGGGTTGGGGACATTGTTTTACACATTAGGAGAGACTTCATTACTCAGGGGCTGCTTGAGCAGCATGCTGGGGGTTGAGTACAGGAACCATGCAGACAGCGGGGAGGGAGACTACCTGAGTATACCTTTACAACATTGGAAACGGATACAATAATTAGCTCCTCAAGAGACTATAAAGCTGCATTTCTTTCTCACCTGAGGTGATGGACTGAAAGGTGTTCCTGCTCTGTCAGTAAACTGGGCAAGCAAGGATTTTTCTCATTTCCCTTCCTCCCTGTTGTGAACCCTCTCTCAATCTTGGTTCAACTCTTTCCTGAGTCAATCTTATCTCTGCACCAAGAAAAGCCACACAGGGCATGCAGGCCCCCATGCTTTTCTTCCACATTCCACATTTCCCCATGCCTCACCCTCTGCCACCAGACCCTCCCAGACCCTCCTACAGGCTCTGCTGGGCAGGAATGCTCCTCGGGACACCCCCACCCCCCAACCCTCCCCGCAAGTCTCCTGGCTTGCACAGACTACTGAGGAGGGAGGTGAGGCTGTGGTGTTCCTGAGGAAGTGACTGAGGAGGTGATGGAGCACAGACTGGTGTCAGAATTCACTGGCATATACATGGCATTAGGGCCGTGCTGAGAAGTTGAGCTTTCGGGACTCTGAAGCTCTGTTCCCTTGAAGAACAAAGATGGCTCTCCCTAGCCATGTGCGACCTGTGCTGTCTGTCACCCTCTGAGAGCCGCTAATTAAGACTCTCCACAATGCCTGCAAGATCCCAGACCCTTAGGTCTGGACTTTTAATTAAAAACAGTTATAACTTACACTCAGGTGGTATTTTGCAAGGGGCAGTGCATCTCTATGTTCACTTTTTAAAAAATATATAAAACTCCCAGGGGTAGGCAGGATACCAATGATGATGGTGATGATGCTGATGATAGCAGTTATCATTTAAGAGACTCCAAACTATGTGCCCCAATAGGGTTGCTGCGGCTGCTGCTACTATTACCCTTGTTTGTCAGCGTAGGAACCTGAGAGGCCACGCGATCAGTAGCACACCCCAGGCATGTCAACTATGAAGAGTGGAGACATGACTTAAAGCCTTTTACCCCTCGTCACTACGGGGTGCTCGTGGTACCCCGATCGGGCAGCAGAGTCAACATTGCCTTTCAGAGCGGGAGCTAGCAGTCTAATCCCCAGTGCAGTCATCTTTGACTTCATGAAGCGTTTTCTTTAAACCTAGCCCTTTTTAGCTAAGGTCCAAAAGAAGTTGCTTTGTTTAACCTGGAGGAAAACAGGCTAATTTACCGTGCAGTGAATTTACCGTGCAGCTCATTGGGGAATAAAAATGAACTGAGCACAAGGCCAGTCTCCTCCTCCTCCTCCCTCTCTGGCTTTGAAACAGTCTTTGTTATCCTCATGTAGCAGTCATCACAGGCCCTAGCTCAGGCCTCCTCAAACTATGGCCTGCGGGCCACATGCAGCCCATGGAAGACATTTATGCACCGCTCCCGGTCCTGCTTAGCAGCCAACTCATCCCGGGCCGCAGAGAATTTGTTCATAGTTTTTTGTTTTGTTTTGTTTAACTATAGTCTGACCCTCCAATGGTCTGAGGGACAGTGAACTGGCCTCTTGTTTAAAAAGTTTGAGGACCCCTGAAAGCTGGTACCAACTGTTTGGGCCTCTGGGGAAGGGTCACACACACACTTAACCAGGGTCAATAACGATGCAGTCTTGACAAGACACTTAAGACTTCCATCCCTTTGGCCTGAAAAACAGGTTTTCCTTTGAGGGTTGTTTGTTCAATGACCCTACAACCTTCTTTCCTGAACTTTCCCCTTTCTCCCTGACTTGTGAACCATTTGAAACTGTACGTGAAAGAAGGGCACAGAAGGAAGAAAACAAAACAAACACACTGGGTGGATGTATGTCACGGACTCATCTGCGTATTCGCTACAGTATGAAATAATGCTTTCTTGTCAACGGCTTTATTTGTTGAGCTCTCTCGTTTATCCTCCTGATGATTCTGTTGCTCACCATGGCCTAAAACGACTCTTCTGTCATCGTCCGTGCCCCGAGCTGCTCAAATGGCGTGAAGACCTTGTGCTCACAGGTGGAAGGGCTGTATTTGCCAGTTTTTGTCTTCAAAGGATTTTTTTCCACACAGTTGGTGATAAATCTGTATAACCCCTTCTTAGAAGTGTTTGCCTTATCTTTTGTTTATGTGTACAGAAACTGAGGTAGGCAGGTGGGGCAGTTAAGACATTTGTCCAAAGTGGAAGACGGTGTTTTATGAGAGCTGAGATTAAGGGGAGGCCAACTGTGCCCCACGTTCTATATTCACAATTCTCTTCCTCCAAGAAAAATGCATGCCACTTAAATAGTTACATTTTGCTAACAGTAGCAGAAATAATGCTGACAAATGTTAATGAAACAGGACTAGATGATTAAAACCCTGGGAAGAGCTTCGCCAGCCCAGGAGGAAATCTATTAGCATTTTCCTATTGACTCTGGCTGGGATCTGTCCCCATGAGCTGAAACAAAACCAAATTTGTGATCAAAGGAGTTTGTCCCAGAGGGGGATCCACCCTGCAAGTAGATACTCATCACAGGCTGGTAGGAAGCCATGCTTCTCATGATGGCACCCGAAAGGCTGCAGGACGCTTAGATGGGTGGTAGAGAGCAGTAACCCTCTGGTGTTAAAAACCAACCTCTGCACCCCTCCTAGAGCTACCATTTCTCTACTAAAGAAGTCGTCACTGTTTACTGTTGCGATGAGTGCTGTCTCTAGCACCGCAAGGAGCCCCCTGTTCTTTGTCCAGCTTCAGGGATCAGTTGTCCCATGACCCTAGGTGAGCTAGTAAGCATGTGAGATCAAGGCAGAAGTTGCCTTATCCTGCAAGTTCCTTTTGCTTGGGTGTGGGGGAGGTGCTTCCCTGCCTCTTCTAAGCACCCACTGATGCTGCTCAGTTCACTGGAGCATCGATCCAGGGCCCCTTTGCCTCCATCCTTTGCTTTGCATTTCAGCAGGTTAGTTCTGGCCTCTGGTTTCTGCTCCCCCCCCCCCCCCCCCCCCCCCCCCCCCCCCGTGGGAGCCACAGGAAGTCTACCTAATTTCTTTAAGCAGCAGCAGCAGCAAAACAAGCCCCTTGCCTTTGAGTGGCTTCTGACTGACCACTCCTGATGTTACAGAGTAGAACTGAGCCCCTGTCTTTACAAAAGCAGGTCACTGGGCCTTTCTTCTTCAAAATGTTTGGTGGGCTTGAACAGCCAACGGTAAGGTTCGTTCACATGAACCACACTAAACTCACTGCCACTGAGTCAATTCCAACTAAAAGTGAACCAACCAGTGGAGGGTTTCCAAGATGGTAAATCTCAATGAGAACAAACAGCCTCATTTTTCTTTCTCATCGTGGCTGGTGAGTTTGGACTGTTGATCTTGAGGTTAGCAGCCCAGCACCTCATCCACTTACGTTAACAGTCTAGCCTCAACTGTTTGCTCCACCCAGAGAGCCTTTATTTTTTAAAGACACATCTTAAGAACTTTGCTCAATGAAAGCCCTGCTTATTACTCAAGCTCCCCATGCCAACTCTGCTGTAGCTTTCCCTTGAGCTTCTTTTGTGGGAGATGAGTGACACATTCGGTTGTCAGCTGCAAGGTCAGCAGTTTGAAACTACCAACTGCTCCTTGGGTGAAAGATAAGGGTTTCTACTCCTGTGGAAACCCACAAAGGCAGTTCTACTGTTTCCTATAGTGTTAGTGTGAGTCAGAATCAACTCAATGGCATTGAGGATGGGCTATTTATGTTTTTTTAGGTGTCATATTTAGTAGATGGATGACTCCTAACTTATATGCCAAGGGGTTAACTCACAGCCTAGCTTTGAGTTACCTCACACCTTAATAGCATCTTTGTGAGTGATGGGAATCTTTCCCAAGTTCTTCATGGATGACAATCTTGTGGTACAGGAAGCACCGTAAGAGAGCAATAACTTGCTGTATTTTGCAGATTTGTGTAGTCTCAGCAGCAAACTTTGGGCACCATTAGAAAATACAAACATTACAGCAGCTACTATAGAAAAGAAAAATGCCCAAAGACTTGCTGCTTCATCCCTAACAGAATAGACACGAGATCCTTTTCTGCATGAATCTTTGTCCATTATGAATAGGAATCCAGAAAGCACATATTCAGAAAGTCACATTATGGATCAGTGACTTTACCCAGTGATAAGGGAGCCTCCCCCTCTCTAGTGCTCTGCTTTGACTCTCTCTGCTTCATCCTCCTGATGACAAGCCACCTGGAGCGTTGCTGATGATAGCAAGAGACTTGGAGCTGAAGGAGCCATGTGGAGACCCACGCAAGCACTGAGATGCTTCCACTGCCACTGGATCCACAAGATTTTCTACCCACTGGCCTGTGATCTTTCTACAATTGGTGTCATTGAATGTGTTGCATGAGTCTGAAGAAGAATTTATAGACTGGTAACAGACATATGGGCTAATAGACTTATGGACTTGAGCTGGACTGGAATGTTTTCTTAACATACAATTACTCTTTCTATAAAGCTCTTTCTTATACCTATACGATTCTCTGTGGGTTTGTTTTTCTAGTCTACCCGGACTAAGATATTTGCAGTCCTCTAGACTAGAATACGCATACTCCTGCAGATATATTTCTTTCAATGCTTGAGCCAGATCTTGGGAAACTGGACTCAGAAAATCAGAATAAGTAGCATAATCTCCATTTATATTCCTCCTTAGACTGAACTCTGTTACACAGAGCACTTTCATACTTACTGAATATTTACTCTGCATCAGACACTGTGTTAAGTACCATGAGTCAGAGACAGAAAAGAATATTACATGGCCTGATCTCAATATTCAGGTTGCTCAAAGCCTAAAAGAAGATTCCTATTTGGTTGATGGACAATTTTATCTCTCAAAGGTTAGAAAAGCAATGAGAGGAACTAATGATTTGGACATAATTGGGAGAGATGATAGGGAAGCAGAATCAAATCCACATTTTAGTTTCACTCAAAGAAAATTAGAGGTTATAGGAAGTACTAGACATTGTGGCTGTAAAATGTGTCCCATTGGCTCTGACTTAGTCAGTGACTCGTGACAGAATAGAATTGCCCTATGGTTTTTCTGGGCTGTCGTCTTCATTGCGCATGTTCTTAGCTTCTTGAATTTCTAAATTCAGGTCTTTGCACATTTCTTCCATTTGCTTTAGCTACTCTACGGTTAAGAGCAAATTTTCGAATCCTTTCTGACATTCATTTTGCTCTCTCTTTCTTGTCTTTCTAATGACCTGTTGCTTTCTTCAGATATGTTGTCTTTGATGAGAGACACAGTATGTCTCAAATGGAAAGAAATGAGAAAAAAATTCAAGCCATGTGTTGCAATATTAAAGGATTATATGGATATAATATTGAATGATTCAGGACATGTCAAAGGATGATAGAAAGAAAACAGTGTTTGTACCTAAAGGAACTGGTGAACATTCAACCATGTCAAGAGATTGATGTTCAACCATGATTAAAGACCAATGATACTTGAAGGACAATGTCCAAGTTCCATTGATAGGATTACAAAGGAAACCTCAAGGAATTGATGGAAAAGTAATGAAATATTTCAATGAGCTGGTGAAGCACTGGAAGCTCTCATTGATTTATGGCATGAACTTATTGGACTATACGAAGAAATTTGGAAGACAGCAACCTGACCAAACAACTAAAAGAAATCTGTATTTGTACCTACTCCAAAGAAAGGTGACTCAGAATATAGAAATTATTGGATGATATCATTAATATAACATGTAAGTAAAATTTCACTGAAGACAATTTACAATCATTTACAGTAGTACATTGACAAGGAGCTGACAGGAATAAAAACTGGCTGCAGAAAAGAGCATGCCATGAAGGACACCATTAAGGGTGTCAGATGGGTCATGGTTGAAAATAGAAAAAAGCGGTGTTGTGTGGATCATAACAGCAGTACTGTAGCTTAGTTTGGGGAACTCCATTTTGTTTTAAACTGCCTTCAATCCCTGATAGCGCCTAGTCAGTCCCTTCTCCTCCTTCTACCTCCCTACTTTCCTGACAGACCTTGACTCTCCTGAGATGTCTCCAGACTCTGCCTGCCCAACGGTCAAGAAATGTAAACAATCTAGTTAGACCTTGAGTTATTATCCACATCTTTGATGCTCCCCCAGTCCTCCATTTATCCTCCCCAGCCTGATAAGAATGAAACTGCTTGAATATCCCTCCCCTTAAGCAAGCTCACTGCTTGGATCTATAAAAATCCTGGAATTTCTTTGTCTTATATGGCGAGTCTTTTCAGGGTGACAGGCCCCCTCCTGATCCAGCTGTTTAATAAAGGGTTTAATTATTAATAGAGTGGTGTGTTTGACCTCACTTGGTACAACAATAACAAACAATAGAAAGCATGGAGAAGACTGGCATTCCAGAACAATTCATGGCACTCACGAGAAAACTGTACACAAACCAAAAGGCAGACTATTGAAAAGAACAAGGAAATCTGGCATGGCTTAAATCAAGAAAGACATGTATCAGGGCTGTCCCCTTTAACCATACTATGCAATCTGAATGTTGAGAAGATAATCCAAGAGGCTGAACTGAGGAAGAACGTGGCATCAGAGTTGGAAGAAGGCTTATTTCCAACTTGCATATGCAGAAAACACAAGTTTACCGGCTGAGATTGAGGAGAACATGAAGCTTGCTGACGAATAGCAGGGCTTTCAGCCTTCAATATGGATTGGAGTTCAGTCTACAGAATTTCCAAGTCCTCACACCTAGACCACTAGATAACTTCATGGTAAATGGGAAAAGATTGACACTCTCAAAGATATTATTTGCCTAGCTCCACAGCCATGGAAGCAGCATTAAGAAAGCACATGATGAATTGTATCATGGCAACATGCTAAGCAAGAGTTCTTCAAAGTGTCAATGAGGAAGGATGTCACTCTGAAGGCTAAGGTGTGCCTGAACCAGGCCAGAATAATATCCATCAGAATAAATGCAGGTGGAAGGCACACAATGCACAAGGAAGCCCAGTGAAGAATCGACGCATATAAACTAAAGTGTTGGTGAAAGTACTGTGGCCTGCCAGGAAAGCAAATCCATCTTGGAAGAAGTACAACCAGAATGCTCCTTAGAAGCAACTACTTTGGACATGTTATCCAGTTAGTCCAGTTCCTGGAAAAAAACATCATTCTTGGTCATGTAGAAGACCAGGGACAAAGAGGGAGACTGTTTAGGACATGGATGCACCAATTAACTCAAACATCATTGTGCTTGTCAGAGTGGCGCAGGACTGAGGGATGCTTCATTCTGTTGTGTACATTGGACTGTGCATTAGAACTAAGGCCAGAACACCTAACAACAGTAACCACAGCAGTCTTTATGGAAGCAGCATGGATGGCAATGCAATGTAAGCTCACAACAGAGCCAACAGTTAACATAATAAACGGGAAAAAGTTTGAAGCTGTCAAGGGTTTTATCTTGCTTGGATTCACAATCAATGCTCAAGGAAGCAGCAGTCAGGAAACTGAATGATGCCTGACACTGGGTAAATATGCTGAAGATCTCTTTAACGTGTCGACAGCAAAGATGTCACTTTAAGAACTAAGGTGGACCTGAGGCCATGACATTTTCAATCACCTCATATGCATGCAAAAGCTGGACTTTAACTAAAGAAGACTAAAGGAGAATTGATGCAATTGAATTATGGTGGTGGCAAAGAATATTGAAAATACCACGACTGCCAGACAGTATGTATGAGTAGAAGCACAGCCAGAATGCACAAGAGAAGCTGGGGTAGCAAGGCTCTGTCTCCAGAAGTTGGGCTTGTTATCAGGAGGAACCAGTTCCTGGAAAGGGACATCATGCTCAGTAAATCAGAAGGGCAGGGAAGAGAGGAAGTCCCTCAGGGAGATGGATTCACAGTGTGGTTGCCATGATGGGTTCCAGCATAACAACTGTGAATGGGGCCCAGGCCCAGGCAGAGTTTGGTTTTGTGGCCTATAGGATCACTATGAAGTGAAACGAGCTCAGGGCACTTAATAACAATATTAACCTGTTGCTCAAAGAAGCAGATTTGGATGAACAGAGTCCAGGTTGAATACCTTAGTAAATGTTCTCACGCTCCCATCTGCCCTGTCTTGTGAACTGGCTCACCTGGGACAGGCTGCCCAAAGCACCAATTTTGTGTGAACAAGACCTTTTGAAAGTGTTCAGAAGCTAAGATCTCACCTTGAAGACTAAGGTGCCCCTCACCCAGGTTATGCTCTTTCAAATAGCATTATGTGCATGTGAACGTTGAACGAGGAATAAGGAAGAATTAATGCCTCTGAATTGGGGTCCGTTCTTTGGGGAAAGAATGTTGAAGACACCATGCACTGCCAGAAGAATGAACCAGTCTGTCTTGGCTGAAGTACAGCTGGGATGGTCCTTATTAAGGGAGGACGGTAAGACATGTCTCATGGAATTTGGACATGTTATCAGAAAGGATCTGTCCCTGGAGAAGTACATTTATTTGGCAAAGTAGTAGGTCAGAAAAAAAAGGAAGATTCTCAAAGAGATGGAGCAACACAGTGGTGACAACTATGAGCTCAAGCACAGCAACATCGATGAAGGGCAGGGTAGTGTTTCCTTCCCTTGTACAAAGGTTGCTATCAGCCAGACAGGACAACAACACATACCTAACAAGGCAGCACTGCTGAACAAGTAACACACCCGCCCTTTTCTGTTCCGCAAAGGAAGGTGTGCCAGTCACCTAATCTGGTATCAATGTGAGGATTAAGAGTATAGAGGTGGAGTCTAACCTGTCACTCTGGAGATAACCAATGAGACCTCTGTGTGGGGATGGCTTTCTCCTGGGAAATTCAGCCGAATTTTCCCCTTTGAGGTGAGAGACTCATGATTCAGTCCCTTGGAAATGCTCTACTGACAAAACACAAGGCTGATTGCCTGTGAGACATCGTGGAGGAAAAGCCACGTGGGTTTACCTGCATGGAACCAGACCTCTGAAGCCAGAAAAATCACATAGAGACTTCTGCCAGTGCTGAGATGCTTGAGAAGCCACAGAGAGGTCCCTGCCAGTGTGGAGATGTTTCTGCCATCACTGGATACACAAGACTCTACACCTACTCCTCTATGATTGTCCTGACCTCATTGCATGTGCTTGGTGAGTCTGAAGAGGACTTTATAGGTTGCTATCAGACATGTGGGCTAATATTGGGCTTATGACCTTGGACTCGACTGGGGTGTTTTCTCAATGTTAAATTACTCTTGTATATAAAACTATTTCTTATACACATATGTGTGCTTATGATTTTTTTTCTCTAGTCTACCCAGATTAACTCAGAAGGCACAGGGTCCCCCCCCCCCTTTTTCTTTCTAGACATTTTCCCTCTTGAAAGTCAAAAAGGCATTAAAGGAAGTATAACAGAAAGAAGACCTTATCAGTGAGAAAACTTTGTTATAAATGTGTGTTGCCTGGCATGAGAAGATAATTCTGCTCCTCCTAGAGAGACCTGTGCATCATTTTGAATAGCATTTAAATGACTATCTTTGCTAAATCTCTCATCTTGTTGCTGTCTTTGTTAAAGTCAGGGCACCAGAGAGTTCAAGGTGAGATTTTACTCACATGGTATAAAAGCAGCACTCTATCCCCTCTTGTATTTTCAAAGATCACTTTATATTGTCTACACAGCTGAAAATAGCACTGCCCTTCTCTATCGTAGCATGGTCGTGTGAACTCCTATTCAATTTGTTATCCACCATCCTCCCCAACTCTCACTCAGCACGACAGCTTCCTGAGTAATACTCCCATAATTTGAATCTGTGTGGAGAGTTATTTTCTCTCAGGTGCATATATTATCTTGCATGCCTTTGTATTAAACCTCATCTCACTTTTGTTCAACCGATGCCCTGAATTATCTGTACCCTGCTGTGTTTGTAATATGTCATCTTCTTTATCTCCCATACATGTAAGCTTGGTGCTATTTGCAAATGTGGTCAATATCGCATTAACCTTCTTTCAAGGTCAATCATGAAAGGGATTGGGTAGTAAGGATGGGCTCAAACGTCGCCCTGTTGGCCACGTGATGTCCTTCCCTGACTGGCGTTACCCTGAGGATAACCACCCTTTGTTTCCTCTTTGTAAACCACCCCAGTTTATCCACCAACTGCCTTTCTTCTTTGGACAATACCCCTCTAATCTCTCAGAGCGTTGTATGTGATCTGGGTCAAGTGCCCAGGGAAAAATACAAAAGCAGGAGGACTATTGTAACAGCCAGGGTGGAAAGGGCAAAGTGGAATGCAATGTCCTGACTTCTTTTTAACCTCTAAAAGGCAGGTATTATACGGACACACACCATTTAGTTAAGAGCCCAGGGCTGCTTTATCCACCATTTCGAGGTGGGGTGTTTTAACCTCACTCTGACTTTTTTTTTTTAAACCCAACATCAGTATGTTCCTCTCCTAGAGCCCATCATCCTATTTACTTGCAAGTGGCTGCTTATTTATTTGTCACTCTCCAAATGGTCACCGGTCGGAGTTCACCACTTTATCTCAGGTTTATTTCAAATTGTTTATTAAAGTTTCAAACCCAGCCTTGTTCAGACTCCAAAGATGAGAGGAGCTTGAGCGCCAGGCAGAGGTCCTTCGGTGAGAAGTGGGCTGGGGAGGTGGAAGAGGTGGGCTACTTTTGAACTCCTCATCTTTATTCTCTTTTCTTCCTGTCTCTCTGGGCACTCAGTATCATTTGTCATTAAGGTGGATTTGTAGCATTTTACATCTCCGCGGATTGACTTAAAATGTTCGACAATAGAGGTATAATAGCTCTTATTTCTATCTATCTCCCTTACAGATCCATTTCCCTCTCACATTCACACTCTCTTATCCTTAGGCTTTTTACAGAATTGTTTTAAGGCATAATGTATCCCCGAGTGAATAATACCAGGGTGTCTGTTACAATCAGAGTAGTCGAGGAAGGTTTCAACACGTGATGTGTAAAATTGCAAGTCGTTCTACCTTTCCTCGGGAACGCGAACCAACCTAACATAATTGTCAGTTTACTGTCAAGAACCTTCCTGCTCTGTTCGACTCCAGAAATCACAGGACTAAAAATGCCAGTGTGTGTTCCGCTTGTCTAATTCCAATGCAGTGATGCTCAACCCGGGACAATTCTGCCACCCTGGTAACCGTGGCCGATGTCTGGGAGGCCTGGCGTGGGTGGTGGCTGTCTTCCTGCTGCTGACCACCAACCACTCCTTGCGGGAAAGACCAGGCTTTCTACTCCCGGAAAGAGTTACTGTCCCGGTTACTCACAAGACACAGTTCTATGACTCAGAATGGACTTGATGCCAGTGAGTTTTTAAGGGACAGACAATAAAGATGCTGCAAAATATATTAAGCACAGGCAAGACTCTCCAAAGAAGATGCCAGCACAAAATGTCAGTAGTTCTGAGAATAAGAAAGCTTGTCCAAATGTCTACCATATCACAGTACCCTATTCCAAAGAACAATAACAACAAAATAATCATAAGTACAGACTCATTTGAGATAAACCCACATAGTATTTGGGTGCCTGGCATCTCGGAGCCTCCTTGAAAACTGTGTTAGTCCGGGTAAACTAGAGAAACAAAATTCATAGGATATAAGGGAATGGTTTATATACAAAAGGAATGGAACACTGAGAAAGCATCCCAACCCAGTCCAGTTCAAAGTCATAAGTCCAATATTAGCTCAAATGCCTGATACCAGTCTATAATGTCTCCTTCTGACTTACAAAGTCACAGATCAGTGGGTGCGGAATCTCAGCACTGGAGGGGTCCCCTCATGGCTCCTCGCTTCCAGGGTTCAGGGTTCATCAACAGCATCCAGTGGTGGCAGAAGCAACTCATCGCTGGCAGGAGTCTCCATGTGGCCTCTCCAGTTTTAGAGGTCTAGCTCCATCAGGGCCAAGCTGTGTGGCTTCTGTGGCTCCTCAGACACTGCCATCTTGTCTTGTCCATGATTCATAGTCTCTGAGACTAACTCCCAACAATCGGGGAGATAGCTTCTCATTTTCACGAGGGAAATATCGTGAGATTTCCTTCTCCAGAAGTCTCAGGAGAAAGTCATGCCCACATGGAGGCCTCATTAGCTACTCAATGGCTATCTCCAGATTAACAGGATAGACTCCACCCCTACATCTCAATCATTAAATTAACATAAGCACATGACCACCACAAAAACTCAAGGTACTTCTCCCCATACTTCCCTCCGCATCCAACTTGAGTTTGTCTATTAATTACAGTTCTGACAGCGGATCAAATAGCTCCTCCCCACGATCACTCCCCATATTCACAATTCTTTCATTTCTTTCACATTATAGAAGTTCACTTAGGGCTGAGCCCCGGTGGCGTAGTGGTTGTGCACGGGACTGCGGCCCACTGGGATGGAGGTTCGATTCCGGCTCCACAAGAACAAAGACTGGGCCTCCTACTCTCACCACCTGAGGGCAGTGATAACCCACCCACCCCCCAAAAAAAGGCAACCAGAGTATTCAAGCAAAAGCAAATTTTATGTCTAGAAGATCTCACTAAAGTTTTTCATTCTGGGGCTGAACCCCGGTGGCATAGTGGTTGTGCACGGGACTGCGACCCACTGGGACGGAGGTTCAATTCCAGCAGTGGGGCTGGGCCTCCTACTCCCACCACCGGAGAGCAGTGATGCCCCCCCCCCCCCAAAAAAAAAAAAGTTCACTTAAACTTCCTCAATTCTGTTTCTCTAGAGGGAAAATTTGTTACTAAACTAATTCGACACCCAGCCCACCTCCCATTTTTTCCCTTCTAATTCCCACTGAACGTTTGTGGGGGGTGGGGGTGGGGTTGATATCTGGAAATAGTCCTCTATTTTTGATTGTCTGGAAATAGTCATCTATATTGTGGTGGTCCCGAGGCCACTGAAATGATCAGTGTTTAATGAGTGTTGAGGAAGGATGGTTGGAAAGAAAATAGAGAGGAGAACAGAAGCAAGAAAAGAGAAAGTTAAAGGAAGAATTGCTGGATTAATCAGAACATTTCATTTCCTTCTTCTCTGGCCAATTAATTTAGAGCGTTTTTTCCTTAGCCTAGGGCAGCATATATCAAGTCATCCTGTTGGTTGGTTGTCTCACACCTTCGTGGTGGGTCTGTTCTCCAATTAATTTTCTACCTCATGCAGACAAAAGACTCTTTCTGAGTATCTGATTAGGGAGGCTGGCATTGACTTCCTAAGGGCCACAGACCTCTCCAAAGAGTTCAGCCTCCTGCTCATCAAGTTCCCAGCAGTGTGCCTGAGAGAGAAGTCATGGAGATTCAGAGTCAGCCAGGTGGCTGGTGCCTCATTGGAGCTACTACTGTTTTCCTGTTTCTCCACTCTGAGCTCCTCTCTGCTGTCAATGGGACACTGTGGTTTTCCGTCATCTTGTAGGAATCGCTGACATTTTCCATGGTGATCTAGTACAGCATTTCCCAGTGACCTCTCAATTATTTTCATACTTAACTAAGTGGAAAGAATAAAAAAATATGGTATGTGTTTAGATCCATGTTCAAGCAGAAAATTACTGGCAATTCTTCTCGACCCACTTGGACCAGAAATCAGAGCTAGAATTTGCACAGGGAGGTCCAGCAAATAGGAGGCACTTGGTCTCTTATTCTGAATGAAGGCATCTGCTTTGTTTGTGAAACGAACTATCTTATTCCCCCACTGCTCATGTTTGAAGGAAGTAGACTATTAACAAAAAGGACTTCTCCTTCTCTGTTGGATTATTATTACATTTATAGACTGTGGCACTCTACATATAGAAAACCATATGTAATTCACAAATGTATATAGTTTACATGTGTCAGTTGCTTCTATTAACTGGGTCACTGGGTTCCATTCAGTGAGTGTATGTGAGAGTGTGCTTTGTACCAGATAACCATGCATACGGAGACAAATAACAAAAAATTAGAATAAAATTCACTAATTATTGAGGGCTTTCGATAAAGCAGATGAAAAAGGATTTCTTTCTTTCTCTTTTTTCTCTCTTTGTAATATAGAAAGCCCTCAACTTTTTCCAAGGAAGGTTATCAGAAGGATTGATTTGTTTTAAGAACTTTACTGCTATTAAGTTTCTGTCTGTAAATTCCAGTGTGTGATATATTCTATTTTTTTTTTGTTTACCTCAATTTGTACCTGAAGTGCCATACAGCCAGGGGGTAGGAACTTTCTCTCAGTCATTTGGGCTTGCCTCTACATTATGAGACATCTGTAGTGCCTACATGACATACATCATCCAACATGCTCCTCAGGATTGGTCCACACAGGCCAAACCCAAGCCATCAGTCACATTCTGCCAAGGATCACTTCAAAGTTAGCCATCACCTCCTACCACTCTTTGAGTGCTGCTGCTGCTGCCCTGTGGGAAGCTGTGGTGCTAAAATTCTATGAGTGACAGTTGAACAACCCCAGTACAGCTTTGAAGGTAAGCCTGATGATCTGCTTCCAGATTGTCTCAGGAACATACATAATGCAAAAGAAAAAGAAGCCAGTCCCTGCCTCTGGGTTCTAAATAGTCATAAGCCTTGGGGGGAGTGGGAGAAGTCTTGAATTTGGGTAAACAATGAAACAAAAAGGCAGTTGTTTTCAAGCCACAGATAAAACCCTCCATAGATGAATGCTGTTCTGGTTTAGGGAGGGTAGAGTTTGAGGAGAAGTGAGGAATGAGCCCATCGTGGCTGCGAATGCCAGCAAATGTCAGGGCATGTGGAGCTGAGTGAAAACAGAAAAGCCCTGTGAAGGACAGTTCCACACTAGATCGTGCATGGGGTTATCTTGAGTCAGAATCAACTTGGAAGCATCTAAGGATAAGATTAAATTCTCTGCCACTTCCCTGCATGAGATTTTTCTGTAAAGCCACAGCCTCCTGACCTGGGGGATTTAAGGCCCTTCTACTTAAGTAGAACACACATCCTCTCGATGGTGTGCACTCAATCCCGTGTCCGCTCTGAGTTCTGTTTCCTGCGACAACCAGCAGAGACTAAATGCCCCAGTTGACTGAATGGAGAAAAGCCAAAGGATAGAGCTGGACTGCATTTACTCCTTCAAAATGGCAGCAGTTATCCAGGCAGTCAGACTGGGCCAGGATTCCAGGCAGATGGAACATAATCTGTAAAAATCTGTCAAAAAATACTTGCTAGGTATGACCAAAAGTTATCAGAAAATACTTTGTAAGGTAAGAGAGGAGAGTTGGTGATTGGGAACAGGAGGGAACAGGTGTGAATAAATTTCTGAACAAAGGTGAGAGAGCTTTAACAGGTCTTTCAAGTAATCCCTTTTGTGCTTTAGGAAGCTCATATTGGCAGTGAAAACAGAAACTAGATCCTCCCAACTAGTTAAACCCCCACCCCCACCCCCCACCGCAGGCTCAATGCAGAAGTGCCGCATAGGGGTTCAGAACCAAACCAATCATGGTCATTGAATTGACTCCAGTGATGAGATTCAGTCAGTTCATATCAGTTCAGCAGACTGATACATAAGTTTGTGTTGAGTTTGAAGAGCTGGTGGTTAAAATGACACTTGTCACCAGGATGCTCTCGAAGGTGGGTGGCTGGGCAGCTGGCCAATAAGGAAATCATAAATTTATATTCCTTGCCATTTTTTAATGTTTAGCATAATCTAAGTGCCTTTGGAATTGTTCATTCCATCTTTAGATATAAAAAAATAGAACTATGCTTATAATACTTACTCATTTGATAAAATTCTTTATATTTTGATGAAAGACTATATTTTGATTCCCTTTGTGTTAGTCCGGGTAGACTAGAGAAATGAATACATAGACTCACACATGGATATAAGGGAATGATTTATATACAAAAGGAATGGAACATTGAGAAAGCATCCCAACCCAGTCTAGTACAAAGTCATAAATCCGATATTAGCTCATATGTCTGATACCAGTCTATAATGCCTCCTTCCAACTCACAAAGTCATAGGCCAGCGGGCGCAGAGTCCCAGCGCTGGCAGGGGTCCCCTCATGGCTCCTCACTTCCAGGGCTCAGGGTCTATCAATAGCATCCATTGGTGGTAGAAGCAACTCAGTGCTGGCAAGGGTCTCCAGGTGGCCTCTTCAACTTCAGAGGTCTGGTTCCATCAGGGCAAGGCTGTGTGGCTTCTCCTCCAGCTCCTCAGAAGCTGCCATCTTGTCTTATCCGTAGTTCATTGTCTCTGAGACTAACTCCCAACCACTGGGGAGATAGATGCTCATCTTCACAAGGGAAATATCGCGATATTTCCCAGAAGTCTCAGGAGAAAGCCATGGCCACACAGAGGTCTCATTGGCTATTCAGTGGTTATTTCCAGATTAACAGGCTAGACTCCACCCCTACATCTCAATCATGAAATTAACATAAGCACATGACTGCCACATACAACTTTCCTCTAGTTCTTCAATGTTCCGCCCCCACTATCATGACTCCAATTCTACTTTACAAATCTGGCTAGACTAGAGGATGTACACTGATACAGATAGGAACTGGAAACACAGGGATTCCAGGACAGATGAATCCCTCAGGACCAGTGGTGAGATTGGTGATACTGGGAAAGTTGAGAGAAGATGGGGTAGAAAGGGGGAACCAATCACAAAGATCTACATATAATCCTCTTCCTGGGAGATGGGCAACAGAAATGTGGGTGAAGGGAGATGTCGAATAGTGTAAGACATGACAAAATAATAATAATTTATCAATTATCAAGGATTCATAGGCAGAGGTGAAATTGAGGGGCTGATATCAAGGGCTCAAGTCGAAAGCAAATGCTTTGGGGATGATGATGGCAACAAATGTACAAATGTGCTTGACACAATGGATGGGTGTATGGATTGTGATAAGAGTTGTACGAATCCACAATGATTTAAATATGTATATATAACCAACACCCTGATTGGTTACTAACTAGTAATTAATTAATTCAGAAATAGTATAGGCTTTATTATAAAAGAGTCTTTGAACAAGTAGCTTAGGTCTTCTTATATGTATATATATGGACTATGACTGATATGTCGTTTTTATTTTTCTGTCATTTTGGCATCTGGTTTGATTATCTAACTTTGAATACTTTTTTCTAGAAGAGTTAGTCTGTAAACATGAGTTACATCAAACTATTCTTTCTATACAGAGGGCAATTTTTACTGAGGAGCATCCCAGCCATGAAGAGGGACAACTTATCTAGGACAGGAAACTCTAAAGGTGCCTTGCAATGCAGACTGCGAATCAATGTTACCTTCCATTCTGGTGACCTATTTTTTTATTATTTAAAAAAAATGCTAAGGATAACTTTTCCCACCTACAGATTTAAGCCTTAAACTGTCCAGTTTTAGGGCAGGTAGATAATCTTACACCCACCAGGGAAAAATCCTTTAACTCTATCGTTGAAGTAAAGTTTTAAAAACTTCAAATAATATCTGAAACAAAGTAAGTTGACTTAAATTTATACTGGATTGCACATGACTGAGAGCAGACCTTTTGCTCAGTGGGGATCTTGATAGGTGGAAGAGAAAACAAACAAAAATATTGCTGCCAACTATGGTCATTCTGGTGGAGGCTGAGAAACAAAGGCAGAGACTGTTGGCAGCAAAGGGAGAAAACTTTGCTTGAGTTGGTTGATCAAGCAAGGAGCTAGCTGAGCCGGGCATAACGATTTTGTAAATTAAGAGAGTAAGAACATGTAACAGATTCCCAGGAAAGATCATGAATATGCATTAGGGTGGGGTTATGATTCTCAGACAGGATATGGCTTATCAGACCTTTGGCTTTCAAATGTCTTTTGAGTTAGTCTGGTGATATCTTTCCAGTGACTTTTGTTCCAAGCTGACCTAAAAGTGGTAACTGTCCTTTTTGTACATACTCAGCAGTCCAGGTATGGTCATAGCAATACTTGCTTGCTGTGATGGGATGCTCTTCCAGGAGGAAAAGGTTCAAAAAGTGATCAGAAAGAAAAGTCCAGGTTAATGATGACCAAGATAGTAACTATGTATAGTCCAAGATCTTGTAGCTAGCTCCATCTCAAATCCTAAGAGCAGTTTTCTTGGGCAAACTGTGGAATTTACAGTGTCACAGAGGGCTCAGCAGGTTGGAGTGTGGGCTTAGTATTAAATACTTAAAATAAAGAACTTCAATAAACACTTTGTTTTGCTTTGTTTTTTCTCAGAAGCAATGACCTGAAGCACTGGAAACAAAAACTGACCTTTTCACCCATGTGCCTAACACATGTGCAGTCATTGGAGGCACAGTGGAACTGTATCTTCTCCCAATAAAGAAGCCATTTGTCTGGAAGTTTTAAAGCCTTTGACTGCGTCACTAAGATGTAGTCTTGTCCTTACTGTTGGAGTTATGATCATATCATATGATCATATGATGGAGTTCATATCATGGAGTTCATGTCAGTAGTTATGAAATGGAATAAGTAATTAGTCATCTTTGATAAGTTCCAAGGTTTAGGGCTGTGACTTTTCCATAAACATCAGACTATAGTCAATACTATATCACTTTAATAACATGAATTTCACTCTCAACTCCGTATGTTCTTTGAATGGAAAAGGAAAAGGTGGACTTAAAATGATAGGCTGTCCTCTCAGAATTACACATAAAATACACTCAGTCTGATTCAGCCCCAACTCAGTGGTTGGCAAACCCCAGCTGGCGAGCCACAAGTTGCTCTTTAGCCCCTTGAATTTGTTTCTTCCAGGTGCTGACTCACAAGTACAGTGTTATTGTTGCCCATAGCAAAATTCTGCAGGGTTGGGGTGGGGTGGGGTGGGGAGGTGGGGGTGTCTTTGGGCTACTGGAGGTCCTTCCTGAAGGCTCCAGCCATCCTAATGCCTTTGTCTGCCACAATAGGTAGGGCTCACTTCCTGCTGTTAGGACAATGGGTCACTTCCCCTTAAAGCTTTCCCTAAATCAAGTCTCCAACTCAAGGGCAATCAAGGTTAGGCCACCATCATGAATCTGGGGACTGCCCATCTTGTCACATGTGGAACCCCTCTACCTCCCCTTCATATTGCATGTGTGTCTCTCTTTCATCCTCCTCATTTGCTGTGTAACTTATAGTGTAACCCCTTCCTGTGACCTGTAATCATGTCCCCCAAATTGAGATAACCCTTGGTCAGCAATAAGGAAGCTCTCTGGGTCGCCTCTCCTCCCCCACCTCCTCTCCCATGCCTCCCTCTTTCCCCTGTTCCCGCTCCCCATGCCCTCTCCACCTCCTGTCCTCTCTCTCTCCAGTGGGTCACCAAGTGGGGCTGAGGTGTCCACAATACCATGAAATGTGTCTCACTTCATTATCTCTATCTCTCATATTTTCTATGACTTTAGTATAATCTCTACTTACTATCACCGTACAATTGTGTCTACTGGACCCGTGATGATATGCTAAGGGCTGGCTCCCCTGACAGTGTCCAGGATTGGGAAAGGTATGTTGAGATGGTAGGAATACGCTTATGAAGTTAATAACAATGTATCTTCCTGTATATTTTAAGTTTAAAAAATTTGACTCTCGAAATTTCAATTGCTGTTTTGTTGGTATTTGGCTCAGTTGACTAATAAGTTTGCCCATCACTACCTTAGCCTACAATGTGGCATTAGCCAGGATTGTTGTCAATGTAATGCTATCAAAATAAAATAACAATGGACACCATTGTTTTCTAAAGACAGCGAGCTTCAACTGAAGGTTGAGCAGAGCTCCCTAGAAGCCCATGCCCACTACTTGTCCTAGTTAAGAAATAGCCACATAAAGCAAAAGGTTACATTAAACTGAAAACTTGTTTAGCTTTTCCTCTAGCTTTGATGAACTACATAGATATTGTCCTTAATCAAGTCCCAGGGCTTGCAAAAGCAACTTAGAGCAAACAGTCTGAAGACACGCTAACAGATTAATGGAAAGGTTGAAGAATTGAGAGAGAGTATATAGCATGAGATAAAGTGAATAAATAACTAAAATGTAACCTCTGGGTTCTCTCTAATAGCCTCCTGGGCTGTAAGATGCCTCTCAGTTGATTGGACACTAGGACACTGCAAATACATGGGAATTTAATTACATCTCAAGCAAGAGCTCTAAAAGGCTGTTTGAGCATTTTTAATGTTCTTGAGGTATCTTTCCCATTGTGTCTCTAAAATCACATATGGTGTGTCCCCAAATAAATTGGGTATATAATTTCTACTGTGCTTTCATGATGCATCAATGTATTGAGTCTAATGAAAATGGAAATGAGGTGAGTTTTGCATGATTTACTCATCTTTTAATAAGGTTAACTCAGTTACATCACTTGCTTGTCCTTTTCTAAGTATTTTAAGGAGATTTTTTTGGGGAGAGGGTGGTTGTATTCTTTGTTTTAATGAATCTTATGTAGAATATTGCTGTGGATTGGTATTAGCTCATATTTTGTATCCTGAAAATATATCTTTTAAAATAATAGCAATAATAATAATTGTTATTATTGTTTGTTATTATACTGCCTTCTGTTTGTGGGCACTTTGCTAAGACTTCTCAATGTCTCAAAAATCATTTAAGAACAACAGCATTTAGGGCTGAGCCCCAGTGGCGTAGTGGTTGTGCGTGGGACTGCGGCCCACTGGATTGGAGGTTCAAATCCAGCAGCAAGGCTGGGCCTCCTACTCCCACCACCAGAGGGCAGTGATGCCCCCAAACCACCCCCCCCACAAAAAAAAAGAACAACAGCATTTAAAGGTTATACTTTTAAATCCCGAGTACTCTGGTGGCACAAATGTTTAAGCACCCATCTGGTGATTTTGGAGAAAGATATGGCAGTCTGCTTCAGGAAAAACTATTGTAGTTATTGTTGTTGGGTGTCCTGGCCTTGTTTCAACTCACAGCCCATTATACACAACAGAATGAAGCATACCTCAGGCTTGCACCAGTCTGAAAATCACTATGATGCTTGAATTCATTGGTGCAGCCATCTCCTTAACAGTTTCCTTCTTTTTCACTGACCTTCTACATTATCAAGAAGGATAACCTTTTTCAGAGTCAGAACTAACAGGATAACATGTCCAAAGTAATCACTTCCAAGGAGCATTCTGGCTACACATCTTCCAAGATGGATAGTTTATATGCGTTGATTATATGGGCTTCCTGGTGCATTGTACAACTTCCACATGCATTTTGATGATGGATATTATCCTGGCCTGGCTCAGGCACACCTTAGCCTTCAGAGTGACATCCTTCCTCGTCGAAACTTTGAAGAACTCTTGCTTAGTAGGTTGCCATGATACAATTCATCATGTGCTTTCTCAATGCTGCTTCTATGAGCATTGGCTGTGGATCCAGACAAATGAAATCTTTAAGAACATCAATTTTTTCCCATTTACCATGAGGTTATCTAGTGGTCCAGGTGTGTGGACTTGGGAACTCTGTAGACTGAATTCCAATCCATATTGAAGGCTGAAATCCCTGCTATTCATCCCTGCCATAGTTGGTTATGAGCCACACAGAATACCTTTGCATAATTAATGTGTTAGACTAGAGAAACAAATTTAGAGACATGCATATGGATATAAGGGTAAGGTTTATATACAAGAGGAATGGAACATTGAGAAAACATCCCAACCCAGTCCAGTCCAAGGCCATACCTCTGATATTAGCCCATATATCCGATACCAGTCTATAAAGTCTCCTTCCAACTTATGAAGCACATGCAATGACACCAGAACAATCACAGGCCAGTGGGTGAAGAGTCTTGTATATCCAGTGGCTGTAGAAGCATCTCAGCACTGGCAGGGGTCTCTTTGTGCCCTAGTTCCATCAGGGCAAGTCCGTGTGGCTTCTAAAGCTCCTTCAGTTTCCAGGAATCAGGATCGATCAGCATACTGTCATCTCATCTTGTCAGTAGTTCATTGTCCCCCAGGAACTCAGTGAAGTCTCTCTTCTCTAATTGGGAAATACTGTGAAACTTCCCAGAATTCTCAGGAGAAAGTCATGCCTACACAAAGATCTCATTGGCTATCTCCAGAGTGACAGGCTAGACTCCACCCCTACACTCCTAAACCTGAAATTGACATCAAGTGCATGACCACCACAATTAGCAAAACTTAAGTAAGCATTTTCCCCCCCTGATATTCCTTGCTCTAAGCCAAGATCCACCTGTTACCAACCATGATATCCCTTGTTCCAAACCATCTTATGAATTTGGTTTGATTTTTGGCAGCTCCTTGTCAGTGTACTACTGCAACATTTGTTGAATGATCTTCAGAAAGATTTAACTTGCATGCGTTATTAATGATACTGTGTTGTAACTTGAGCATTTTATTGGGGGACCACAAATATGAATTGCTTACAGTCAGTTGGCCAACAACTCTTTTCAGAATTCTTGGCATAAACTAGTGAGTGCTTCCAGTGCTTCATCAGCATGTTGAGATATTTCATTTGGTATTCTGTCAATAATTGGAAGCTTGCTTTTTGCTAATGTCTTCAGTGCAGCTTGGACGTCTTCCTTCAAGAACATCTAGTCTTGATTATATGATAGCTCTTTAAATAGTGGAATGTCAACTGATTCTTTTCTTTTTTAAAAATATTTTTATTGAGGGCTTTCACAGCTCTTAAAACATTCCATACACCAATTGTTTCAAGCATATTTGTACATATATTGCCATCATTATTTTCTAAACATTTACTTTGCATTTAAGCTCTTGGTACCAGCAACTCTTTTTTTTCTCCCTTTCTTCTCCCCTCAAGACCCCTTGATAACTTATAGATTATTGTTTTCATATCTTACACCAACTGCAATTTCCTTCCACCCCCATTTCTGTTGTTTATCCTCCGGAGGTGGGAATTATGCACTGATTGGCTTCCCCTTCCTCCCCTCCTCATTCCACCTTCCCCTTATTCTGTTCCTGAGGGGGTTTATCTGACCTGGATTTGATGTGTCCCAAGTTCTTATCTGTTTTAATCCAGGTAGATTAGAGAAACAAATTCATAAACATGCACATGGATATAAGGGAAAGGTTTATATACAAGAGGAATGAAGCATTGAGAAAGCATCCCAACACAGTCCAGTCCTAAGTCTGATATTAGTCCATATGTCTGATACCAGTCTATAAAGTTTCCTTCTGACTTACAAAGCATGTGCAATGACACCATGACAATCACAAGCCAGCAGATATAGAGTCTTGTGTGTCCAGTGGCAGTAGAAGCTATCCGAAGTGGCCAGTTTCTGATACACTCACAGCAAGGTTTCAACAGGCAGTTGTCCAGTGATAATTATTATTTATTATAATAAGGATATAGAGAGCATGAGAGAGAGAGGAACAATAAGAGTCAGACATATATAACATCAGGGTAACATGCTCACCTCCACCCCGTATGGTGGTCTGTGTGGAGAGAGAGTGGGGGAAGGGATTACATGATAAGGGAGAGTCTCTATCCTATGTTCCATCCCTATATACCTTCTGGAACCAAGCCATGCCCCTAATTACAGGCAAGGACATACAGGAAGGAGCTGTGCCAAATGCACACGTTATAGAAAAGGGAGGTATCAGGGTCCCATGTGACAAGACCAGACCCCAGAATCCTGGATGTGGCTAAACAGGTTAGACTAGAGATCATTAATATCAGCATGTGAATCCACCCACAGGCTACAAAGGAAGGGAACCATCATCCTAACAGCAGGGGAGTTAGCTCCATTGTGAGACAACACAAAAGCCTCAGATGACTGGGAGCTTCAGGGAGAATAACTAACTTAACTTTCACACCAACTGGTAAATAGTTTGCTAATATTTTGAAGTATAATAATAGCGGAAAAGATCTGTCTTCATCCCACAAGAAGCAGTAGAGGCATCTCAGCACTTTCAAGGGTCTCCCTGTGACCTCCCAAGCATCTCAGCGCTGGTAGGAGTCTTTTCTGGGCCCAGAGGTTTTGCTCAACCAGGGCAAACCCATGTGGCCTATCCTTCGCTTCCTCCATTCTCCAGGAATCAAGATCAATCAGCATGCTGTCATCTCTTCTTGTCAGTAGTTCGCCATCTCAGAGACGCAGTCCAGTCTCTTTTCTTCAATTAGGAAATATCGTGAGCCTTCCCAGAATTCTCAGGCGAAAACCATGCCCACACAGAGGCCTCATTAGCTACTCATTGGCTATCTCCCGATTGACAGGCTAGACTCCACACCTAGACTCTCAGTCATGAAATTGACACACGAGTACATGACCGCCGCATTATCTGTACCAGTGTACATGCTCTGGACCAGCTGGAACTGAGAAGCAGGATTGTGGTCATGATAGTGGGGGTGGGGGGTGGGGGTGGTGGGGGTGGTAAGGAAGTCTCAAAGGACCAGAGGAATATTGTATGCTTCATCAGTGCTATACTGACCCCTCGTTGACTCATCCCTTCCTTATGACTCTTCTGTAGGGATGTCCCATTGTCTACAGATGGGTTTAGGGTCTCTGCTCTGGCCCTCCTCATTCTCAACAATATATTTGTTTGTTTGGTGTTTGTATTGGGTCGTCTAGTGCCTGTTACTTGATTCTGTCCACACCTCGTGATTGCATAGGCTGGTGTGCTTCTTCCATGTGGGCTTATGACTTCCCTGCTAGATGGCCACTTGGTTAACTTCAAGTCTTTAGGGCCCCAGTTGCTAATTTTGTGCTAGGGTGGGAAGATTTATTTGCCTTTTTGAGCTTTGATTTTTCTCAGACAAAGCTCCAACTCCTTCCCCTCTAGCACATAGCTATCTGCTCGCCCCCACCTACCTGACCTTGAAGCAATCCAGGCAGGAAGCTTGCCCTGCTGGAGTGACTCCTCCAGAAGACTGCTGATTTTTGCATTCTTTTTCCATACATCATATTTCTTTTGAATCTTCTTTGATGACTTTTTACTGAATATCTCTTTCTCTTCAGGAGTTGGTTTTGCCCCCTTCTTGGTGTGCTGTCAATGAGCATGACTCAGTCCTTCACCTGGGTCTTGGTCCTGATTAACTCATTGCTGGATGCATTTTAGACCACATCAATGATTCTTGTTTTGTAGGTACCACACTCGGAGCCCCAGGAGAAGTTCCCCGCCTCCAGCCTCAGGACCCTGTGCTTCTTGTTGCTGCCTCTCACACGAACTATGTGGATGCAATGGGGACCAATTTTAGTATTGGCAGCTGGGCGCCCCAGCTCATACTTCAGCTTCTTGTGGTAGGGCTTTCTGTTGGCCCTGGTCTTGGGGCGCTTGTTCCATTTGTCCTGAGAGATGCCCCTGTGTGGTGGCCACAACCCCAAGAGAAACTCCAATGCTAAATCTTTTGGTAGCTAGGCGCCATCAGCTTTCTTTATCACATTTGCTTATGCTCCCATTGTGTATCAACGGTCATCTTGGGAGGGAGACCATCACTGAATGACAGGTTGTTAGAACAAAATTTTCTTGCATTGAGGGTGGGCACTTCTTCAATGTATTGCCATGCAAACATATGTATCTAGGGCAATACATCTTTTTTGATATAGTGACTGAACATTCCTTCCATCTTCTTTTGATCCTTTGTTCAATAAAGATTCTTTGAGTAATGCTACTCAAGACTTGAATTTTTTTTTCAATTCTTTTCAGTTATCAAACTGAAAATTCTTAGCTTGTCCTTCTTTTTGAGTTTTCCAGGCCTTTGCATATTTCATCAAAATATACTCCACTATTTAAAGAGATATGATACAATCAAGAATAGATGTTGACAAAGGAAGAAGTTCAAGCTACACTGAAGGCATTAGCAAAAGCTCTGTTTTAAACCACGATCTTTCTGTTGCTAAAATGGCAAACCTTATTCCACATCCCCTTTTAAGTCAGGCTTGAATTTCCGGCTGTTGCCTGTCCATAGGAGAAACATTTAAAAATTAACTTCAGCAAAATACTACTTGTATATGGTATGAATTATATTGTTTCATAATTTTTGAAATCTGTTGGATCTGCTTTCTTGGGAATGGGCACAGATTTGAATTTCCTCCAGTCAACTGGAAGTAACTATTTTCCCAATTTTGGGCATTGATAAATTAGGATTTCTAGAATTGAGTCTATTTGTTGAAGCATTTCCGTGGTATTCTAACCATTACTGGAAGTTTGTTTTTTTGTCAATGTTTTCAGTGTAGCTTGGACTTCTTCCTTCACTATCTTTGGGTTTTCATCATATGCTATGTGCTGAAATAATTGGAAATAGACTAGTGTTTTGGGTACAGTAATTGTGTGCATTCCTTCCATATATCTTTGTTGCTTACTGTGGAACTTAACATTTTTTTTCCATAAGATCCTTCAATATTTCAATTCAAGACTTGACATTTTTTCTTTATTATTTTTTGCTTGAAAAGTGCTGAGTGTGTTCTTTTTTAACTCCAGCTTTTTTCACATTTTGTTACAATACTTTACTTTTCGGGGCTGAGCCCCGGTGGCATAGTGGTTGTGCGCGGGACTGCGGCCCACTGTGTTGGAGGTTCAAATCCAGTAGCAAGGCTGGACCTCCTACTCCCACCACCAGAGAGCAGTGATGCCCCAAAAACCAAAAATAAAAAAAAATAAAAAAAACCCAATACTTTACTTTTCTTATAGAGCTGTCCCTAGAAATCATCTTCTCAGCTCTTTTGCTCACCATTTATCCAATTCACTTCATTAAAAAATGTTTTATTTTAATTGGAGTGAAACTTTAGAAAATTGGTTTTTCATTCAATAGTTGTTCATGCACATTTGTTTCCCGATATGGACTGTAATCCTCACACTTCAACAGTACTTCCCCCTCTTTCTCCTTGTCTTTACTGTTTCTTTGTGTCCTTGTTTCCTGTCCCTTCCTGCCTTCTGAACTTTATCCCTACCCTTTTGATCTAGTCTGGCCAATTGTGTAAAAGCATGTGTATTGCTTCCTGGTATGGTTGTTCACTTTAGCGGTTTATCTGTTGTTTGGCTAAAAGTTGAGCTACCAGGGTTTCAGGCTTGAAGGGTCTAGGGGCCATTTATCTAGGGTTCTACCTTGTACATTTCTTTGTGTATGTGTGTGTGTGGCATCACTGTTCTGGTGGGAGTAGGAAGCCCAGCTTTGCTTCTGGAGAGCTGCTGCTGGATTTGAACCGTCAACCCTGTGAGCTGCAGTCCCACACACAACCACTACGCCACCAGGGCTCAGCCCCTATCCTGTACATTTCTATTATACTAGGAAGTCTGGACTTTTAAAAAATGATTTTGAGTTTGATTTTACATCATTCCCCATTCTATTCAGGATCTTCTGTTGTGTTTCCTTTTAGAGGAGCCAGCGGTGGTTGCTGGCCATACTCTTGTTTTTCGCGTCTCCAGATGGAGGAGGCGACTCCCATAATGCTTTGGGATAATAGTTTTTGTGTGCCTCGATTGCTTCACTCATTTCTGCTCAGGATGAGAAGAGATTAGTCGGGGCATCTTGGACGGATGGTCACAAGCTTGTAAGGTCCCAGTCACCTCAACAGAAAGGAAGTGTCTAGAAAGTAATAATGGCAACATATATACAAATATACTGGATACAATTGATGTATGGATTGCTATAAGAGTTATAAGAGCCTCCAATAAAACGATCTTTTAATTTAAAAAAAGCAGAAAACCCCCAAACACTCTCCTCATCAAAGTAGAACTTTGTCTATGTGGACTGTGTCATGCTAATTGACCTCGGGGGTACCTGACTCTAGGATCCTAATCTCTCAGCTCCAGTGGATTGTCTTGCCAAGGTGTTTGGGTCTTTGCTGAGAAGTTTTTATAATTTTATGCTTTGTGTGCTCCCTTGTATTTACAGATATATTTACAGCACATATAAACATATGTGTAGAAATATCATTTTCAAGCCTATGTGTATTCATAGGTGCAGTTCATTCACCTTTCTGCCCTTCTTCATCTTGAGTGTCTATTAATGTATCCACTTATAAATTGTTTTTACTATTATTGCAGAATGGAGTGTGAAATAGTATTTACTTTTATTGTTTTTAACTTTTGTGCTCTTCCCTTTGCTTCAATTTTTTTTTCTGAACCCCTGCCTCCAGCCCATATTATATCTTGCCTTTCCCTTCACCCAAGTTAATAGATGTCTGTCTTCTGTTTTAGTGATATATTCTCCTTTACAGTTCCATCCATAGTAACCTTCAAAGAGTTTTGCTCTGTGTAAAATTAGTCTTGATTTTTTAATTAATAGTAGCCTCAGCTGGTATGTGTCCTATAATTGATTCATTTTATCAAGCAGAATATCTTCTTCATTTATATTATGGAGCATTTCAAACCTGCATAGTTATTCTTTAACAGTGTGTGGTATTCCATTATGCGTATGTAGCATAGTTTTCATCTATTCATCCACTGATGTGAACTTAGGTCGTCAAGTTCCGTCTTTTTGTATTGTGAATAATACTGTGACAAACATGGACGCACGTGTATCTATTCATGTTTTGACTTATTTTCCTAGAGCAGATGCCTTGAAGTGGGATTGCAGATATCCCAGTGGTGTAATGGGCTAAGGTTTGGACTGTTAACTGAAAAGTCAGTCATTGAAACCAAACAGGTGCGCTCTTGGAGAAAGAGGAGGAAGTCTGCTTCTATAATGATTTAGAGTCTCAAAAACCCCATGGAACAGCTCTACTCTCAACTATGGGGTTTCCATGAGTCAGAGTGGATTTGTGAGCACTAGGTATAGTGGGATCACTGGAGCATATGCTATTTGTACTTCCAATTATTTTAAGGAAGTGCTATATTGTTTTCTACAATGGTTGCACCATTGTACAATGCCACCATTGGTTTTGGAAGTATGGCCATAATGATCCTTATAAATGGAAGCAGTGAAGCTTTGTTTCATGCACTTTGGGTATGTTAACAAGATGGACCAATTCTCAGAGAAAGATACCGTGGCAGTCCCCTAATCTGGTGTCAATTTGAGGATTAAGAGTGTAGGGGTGGAGTCTCGTCTGGCAATCTGAAGCTAGCCAATGAGACCACTGCATAGGCATGGCCTTTTCCTCTGCAAATGCTGAAAAATGAAGTCATTCCTTCGTGGAGGCAGGAGACAGGATCTCTCCCAACAAACTCCCTTGGAGGCAATCAACTGATGAGGCTGACCCCCTGCGAGACATCCCTGAGGAGAAGGCACATAGAGATACCCTAGTGCCCTGAGCCGGCCAAACCACATGTGTGCAAACATACTCTGAAGCCTGAGGAGCCACTTGGAGAGTCCTACCTGCACTGAGATGCTTACAATGCCACTGGATCCAAGGGTGTTCTACCCATTTAGCTTGTGTTCATCCTGAATTCAGCATCACTGTATGTGTTTCGTGAGTCTGAAGAAGACTTTATTGATTGGTGTTGGACATATGGGCTAATATTGGATTTATGACCTTGAACTGGACTGGGTTGGGATGTTTTCTTAATATACAGTTGATCTTGTATATAAAACTCTTACTTATACACATATGAGTGTTTATGAATTTGTTTTTCTAGTCTACCCAGACTAACAGAGATACCATGCCTATTAAGGTAGAAAGTTAAGTGAAAAAGAAGACCATCAGCAAGATGGATTTGACATAGTGCCTGCAACAATGGGCTCAAACAGAAACAATTGTTAGGATGGTTAAGGACCAGGCAGTGCGTTGTCCTGTTGTCCATTGGGTTGTTATCAATTGGAATAAACTCACAATTAGTAACAACAACAGCAAGCAGTGTATGAAGATGTTAATTTCTCTACATCATTACCAGCATTGTTATTTTCCCTTTTGTGTGTTTATTATTATTTTGTATATTTTAACTTCACTATCAACATTAGAAGGAGAGGATATCTCATTGTTGTTTTCACTTGCTATTCTTTAATGGTCAATGACTGTAAACATTTCTTCAGGTGTTTGTTGGCTATTTGCCTGAACATCTTCTTTGGTGAAGTATCTAATAATGCTCTGATTCTTTTCTTTTGTTGTGATATACTTAATTTCCTATACATTTTAGAGACTAGTCCCTTTTCTGAATGTGCCAATTCCCACCCACCCCCAAAGTCTTTGTGGATGCTATTTAATGGACATTATATTGTGAAGTAGGTATGCATTCCCCCAACCCCCTTTCCCTTCTGCTTGGATACTGTCTTCCCCGTCATTCATTTTTTTCCCCCCTTCACTCAATTTAACACCTAACTACTCTCTCATATATGCTATCCTCATCTCATTCTTGATAACTTGGAAAGTCTGTTTCTTTCAGTGTGAAAACATTTTTTGTTTTTGTTTTTGGGGCATCACTGCCCTCTGGTGGTGGGATTAGGAGGCTCAGCCTTGCTGCTGGATTTGAACCTCCAATCCAGTGGGCCGCACTCCCGTGCACAACCACTATGTCACCAGGGCTCAGCCTGAAAACATTTTATTGTTAATTTTTTAATTGTTAATTTTTTATAACAATGGTGGCATAATATATTTGTTCTTTTGGATTAACTGATATCAAAAAGCAAAATGTACCCCAGATTTATTCTTGTCATGAAATATCTTTTTTTTTTGGCATCACTGCCCTCAGGTATGAAATATCTTTTTTAAAATTAAATAATTAAATTCCTGTCTCTTAAAGCTCTTATCACATCCATCCATCCATCCATTGTGTTAGTCCAGGTAGACTTGTGTGACAAATTCAGGGAGACTCATTTGTATTTATGAAAGAACTTTATATGTAAGAATATTTGAATATTGAGTAAACACCCCAGCTCAGTCCAAATCAAGTCCATAAGTCTGATACCAATCCATAAATTCCTCTTCAAACTCACTGAACACATGCAATGATGCTGAATGCAAGAAGATCACAGGCAGGTGGGTGGTGTGTTAGTCCAGGTATACCAGAGAAACAAATTCATTGACACGCATATGGATATAAGGGAAAGATTTAAATACAAGAGGAATGGAACATTGAGAAAATATCCCAACCCAGTCTAGTCCAAGGGCATAAGTCAATATTAGCCCATATATTTGATTCGTCTGTAAAGTCTCCTTCCAACTTACCAAGCATGTGCAATAACACCAGGACAATCACAAGCCAGTGGGTGCAGAATCTTATGTAGCCAGCTGTGGTAGAAGCATCTCAGTCCTGGCAAGGGTCTCTCTGTGGCTTCTCCGGCCCCAGAGGTCTGGACCCATCAGAGCAAGCCCATGTGGCTTCTCCTCTGACTCCTCCAGTCTCCAGAAATCAGGATATGTCAGCATGCTGTCATCTCATCTTGTCAGTAGCTTGTCTCCCAGGAACTCAGCTTAATCGCTCTTATCCAATTGGGAAAATACCAGGAGACTTCCCAGAAATTCTCAGGAGAAAGCCATACCCACAGAGAGGCCTCATTGGCTAGCTCCAGAGTGACAGGCTAGACTCCACTCCTACACTCCCAACCATGAAATTGACATCAAGTACATGACCGCCACAGGTTGTAAGTCTTGTGGATCTAGTGGCAGTGAAATGATCTCAGGACTGGCAGAGGCCTCTACCTGGCTCCTCCAGCTCCAGAGTTCTAGTGTAACTACATGGAAATTGTTGGCAAGAATGTCTCACAGGGATATGTCCTGCCTCCAGTGAACTCTTTACCTCCTTGGTGCCTCCAAATGAGGTAATCAAGCTGTGACCTGATTTACTGACTAAATTTCACCCATTCACGCTTAAGTCTCAAATTGATAACAGATTATGAAACTACCACAATTGTGTGAAGCACATTTCTTCATATGTCGACATTATTATTTTCAAAACATTTTCTTTCTAGCTCCCCCTCAACCCGTC